>OZ035880.1:167787773-167837784 GCA_964034835.1 Muscina levida | reverse complement strand
GCTGGTACGTGTTTGCGGGATGACACTGACTGATAAGAAGTCTTCAGTGGAAATAGGCAAACATCTGACGTATCCATTTTCTACCTAGCCAGACTTTAGGCAAGGCAACAGTCTTTCATGAGATCTCTTTAACATGATAATGGAGATGATCATGCGAAAGGCTGCAGTAACATGATTGGTACCATATTCAACAACAGTCATATGCTGCTCCCGTATGCCAATGACATATATATCATTGACCATAGACCGCGGAATGTTACTGCAGCCTTTTCAAGCTTTGATAAGCTGTCGGCAGTAATGGGTCTGGTGGTAAATGTGAACATAACCAAGTTATTTGTTTCAACGAACAAAGTTGACAACTATAACTTTAAGGTAGTAGATGATTTTGTCTACCTTGGAGATGATCATGCGGAAGGCTGCAGTAAACGCAAGTGATACCATCTTTAATGCTGTTAGCGTATGCCGAAGATATATATTAAAAAGCAGTGGCCAGAAGTCGGTCTGGTGATAAATGAGAACGAAGTTATTTGTTTCAACGAACAGAGAGTTTACTCATGTGGATCGCTGCGCTAACGTTGAAGGTGATTTTGCTAAGTTGAAGGTGATTTGGTCTACCTTGTCTCCGCAATAAACAAAAAGAATGATGTCAGCCTGGAAATCAAGAGACGAGTATTGATCGCAAACCGCTGCTATTATGTGCTAAGCAACCGATTTAATAACAAAGTATTCTTTCGGCGAACAAAGATCCCACTCTACCAGACACTTATACTACATGTCTTACTCTACAACGCAGAATTCTGGGTAATAACACAAGCAGATCAATCTTTTGGGGGGGAAAATATGTCGCAAGACAATATCCTGAGCACTCACACAGGTATGGAGCATATATCGAGTAAAGCTGTACAAGTTCTGGCATCATGACGACAAATGTGGAGGGATCCAGGTAGAGAAAAAGACGGGTAACCGCTGGAGTAGTTAACTCAACCAGTCTGTGTGCGGCATCAACCTGGTCTGCCACTATAGAAGGGAATGAAAAGGTCAGCAAATTTATATCGGCTTACAGTTTGATGGCGATGAGAATGTGGAAATTCTAATAAAACAGATGTAATACTTGAGGATGTTCTTGCCGACGAAGGATGTGGCTAGATTAAATGATGTAGAGGAAATAACCCTGATGATATATAGAATTTTATATAATGACATAGGTTAGGTTAATTCAGCAACCGCGTTCAGCATAGCTTTATTGGGTTCTAGTGAAGGTATCGGTGTGATACTTTTTTCAAAATTTCGCACCAATTATCGCTCACCAATTCGGTCAACGTCAAGAAATTTTGTTGATCTCATGAAGGCATGGATATTCCGCATATCGCCCACTGATATACAGTGTCCGATGACTAAACTTTTAATTTCTCAGGTAGCCAAAAGTACGACAGTGGCATAGAAGATGCCCCATGGTCTCTTCTACAAAAATCGTTGTATTCTAACCGGCTTGTGACCGGTTATTATACCTATAATGTATCTTAGATGGTCGGTGGACAGGTTTAACGCAAATCCTGACCTAATCTCGTGGCCAAATCTGTCTGGTTGCAGTGCAAGTGGGTTCTCACCCTTCTTTCTTTAGCAATACCCTCAGTATTGGTATTATTACTCTAAAATGGGCGAAATGGTACATTTTTATGGGATGTACCAGAAGGGGCGTGGTGGACTTCAAATTTTTAGAAATTAATTCCTAAAGTGGACGGAATGGTTCATTTATATGTGCGGTACCATAAGGGGCGTAGACTTGTGGACTGTTACCATCGAGAGGTCGAGTCAACCGATATTTCTCCATTAAAAACTTCGGGACTGTTGTTAAACTGTAGGTCCCATTGTGTAAGTCTACAAAAACTCATTGCCAAATCTCATTCATGGACTGCAATGTATTTTATTCACTTAATATATGTACATAATATAGCAGTTCCCAATTTTTTTTGTCCTCCCAAAGTTTTTGTTCACAGTATTTTATTAAATGTTCTTCCTTTTATTTAAAGAATGTGTGTTATCGTGTTAAAATGAGTGTAATTATTAAGTAATGCCATAACTTTGAAAATTGTTATTTCAAACTCAGGATTGAAGCTAAATAAGTCCTGTAGTCGGACTCGAGCACTTATAGCACTTAAGCACTTGTATTCAAAGTCGTCTTAAAATGTGGTTCGACTTTCCATGTAATAATACAAGTACAATGCAACATTATTTCTTATGCATTATAAGTCTTCAAAACAAAACTTGTTCTCCAAACTATGTTATATTTAGATGCTTTACCACACAATCATTGTCTTAAATATTAACATCATATATTAAAAATACAAAAAAATCAACTTACCAAATAATCGTCCGGCCAATGTCAAAGGCGTCGCCAGGGACAGCAGCAGGAGACCGGCAAAACCGTAAATGATAAGTCCTAAACTATTTTTATATTTCGCTGATAAACGCAGAGCCATTTTTTGTTTGTTTTGGTATGGTATTAAAAGAGAGCTGGTGGAGTGGTGATGTTGAGGGTGCTAACGCTATATAGCTGAGCTGTAATGGTTATTTTTTTCAGCGGCCAACAGAATCCTTGATAACGTGTGTTGCAGCAATTGTTACAATTGTTGCAAAGATAACAAAAGACAATTTCTGGCGAATCGTTATAAATGCTCGCAAATAAATAAAATATTTTACAAACGAAGTATAATCGACGATATTGTAGATTGTAAGCCGTTGTTGTCCACAATTTATTTGTGGCTGTTTAAACAATAAAATATATTTTATATATTCTTTGTTTTTTTATATATTTATAGTTCGGTCGGTGGTAAAGTTACGCTGAATTTTGATAGACGGGATATTTGTGCTGCGCTAACTGCGGGCTGTGTTGCTGTGAATTTGGCTATGTTTATTCACACACACACACGTTATCATATATTTACACACACACACTCTCTCACACACGCTGTGCTTTAGTTGTGATAACAATCTTTTATTTTAATAGTTTTTCTTGTTTTTGTTTGTATATCACACACACTCACACATTTGTATTAGTTCATCCCTGTAAATGTATGTGTGTGTGTGTTGGAGGATATTGTGTATGAATTGTTGTGGTACGTCGTTGTTCTTTGCTGTGCTTTTTCGTTTCGGTGTTTTTTCTCTCTCTCTCTCTCTCTCTTTCAGTACTATCTCTGCTGCTGGTACTATTTTTGTTTAGTTTTATTATTTGATTTCATATTTGTTCTCACATGAATTCGTTGCTTTTGATTCTGTTTCAGTGTTAGATTCTTCTCGGGCTGTTTTTTTGTATTAGCCATTTTGACTAGCGTTGAGATAGGACCAGTTATTGTTGTAGCTATTGTTGCCTTTATTGTATATTTTAATTGTTCCAGTTGTTGTTGAGCATTGCATTTTGTTAGCAATTTATTATTTCATTTAAATCTTTTTTCTAGTCCACAAAATATTTTTTGTTGGCTTTTTTTCTGCTTGTCATTTTTGTTGTTGTGTATTCTCCAGCAGTTTTATTCTACTATCTAGTATGTGTGTGAGCGTGTATACATTTGTTTTCATTATCTTTTAGTATATTCGAATAAATTCTTCTTTTTGGGCTTATCTTTTTAGTAGATTTTTGGTTTATTTTTTGTGTCTTGCATTTGGAGCTTATAAATTTTTGTGACATTTCATTAAACCGAAATATTTTTTTTAAAAGAACAAAAAAAACCAAATTCGAAAAAACCGGAATGGCATAGAAAACTATAGCTGTGATTCTGTTGCTAAGATTTTATTTGTTATTCGGTTGAAATTTTCCATTTTTCTGTGGTGTATACAACAAATCTGCAATGAAAGTAATTGAAATAGAAAATTAGTTTGTTTTGTAGTTGTTGTTGTTGTTGCTGTTTGTCTATGGATCTGTGTTGCTAAGAGTTTCTATTAAGAGGTCTATCAAGTTTGAGGAGAACGAAGTAAATTATGTGAAATGGGGAAGAAATGGATTCGTAAAGGGTGTTGATAAAAAAAATACATTTCTTTCTCATTTTCCATAATTTATTTTGTAGGACGTAAATTCGTAGTGATTTGTTCTGGAAATTGTCGATATCTGTTGCGAAAAAGTTCGTGGTTCTGTTAGTTCTCATTCATAGAAATTTCATTAAAGTAATGCAGCATTTTAAAATATAAATAATGAATTTGGATGTGGTTTCATAGTCGGCAAGAGACTCCGACATCTGGTCTCGCGGTTTAACCCTGTAAGTGACCGAATAGCCACCATTCGCATCCGGGCGAAATATTATTACATCACGCTGATTTGTGTACACGCCCCGACGGAAGATAAAGACGATGAGATTAAAGATGCATTTTACGAGCGCCTAGAGGAAACATACCACCGCTGCCCTGGTCACGACATTAAAATTGTTCTGGGAGACTTTAATGCAAAAATAGGAAGGGAAGATGTTCTTGGTCCATCGATCGGTAAATTCGGCCTGCATACCGACACGTCAGACAACGGGTTTAGGCTGGTTAGCTTCGCAGCGGGAAGTAACATGGTAGTGAGTGGAACTAGAATCCAGCACAAAGATATCCACGAGGCAACTTGGCTATCCTCCGATCAAAACACCAGAAATCAAATTGATCATGTGGTCATTGATGGCAGGCATGTATCTAGTGTCATGGACGTGCGCGTGATCCGTGGTGCTAATATTGGCTCGGATCATTACCTGGTTGCAGCCAAGGTGCGCACAAGATTGAGCAGAGCGAAAAACGCACGTAACCAAACACAAAGAAAGCTGGACATCGCGAAGCTGCAAACCCCAGAAATAGCTACTGCCTACTCCAACCAGCTCTCCCAACTTTTACGACACAACGCCTCTACTTCTGACGTTCCCGATACACAGTGGCTGCATATTGCGCATTCCATGGCAACCGCCGCAACAACCGTGCTAGAATATGAAAAGCGGCGCTCAGACGAATCCTGGTATGATGTAGTATGTCGCATAGCGTCTGAGGAACAGGATGCTGCTTATAGGGCAACGCTACAGCCAATTGTAACTCGTGCTGTTAGGGAACGGCATAAGGAGAAAGCAAAACGGACGAGACAGCTATTTAGGGGAAAAAACGCCAGATGACGGAACGGGAGAACTAGGATATAGAGCGATACAGGGATAGAGGTGAGGCCCGAAAATTTTACCAGAAAGTAAGAGCAAATGGATACGGTAATAACCTCCCCACCTGTAAAGAAAGTGATGGAAATCTGGTCACGGATAGGCAGAGTGTGCTGCACATATGGAGAGAACACTTCCAGCAACTGCTGGTTCCAGAAGGCAGCGCACGTGAAGTTATCACGCCAATTGTCGACGACGGCTTAGATTGCCCACCACCAAGTCAAGCCGAGGTAAGAAGAGCAATATCGCGGCTGAAAAACAACAAAGCAGCCGGAGCCGACGGTCTGCCCGCAGAGCTCTTCAAGTCCGGTGGCGAGGAGCTGATAACGAGCA
This sequence comes from Muscina levida, assembly GCA_964034835.1. Taxonomy (NCBI): domain Eukaryota; kingdom Metazoa; phylum Arthropoda; class Insecta; order Diptera; family Muscidae; genus Muscina; species Muscina levida. The sequence goes on along the minus strand of OZ035880.1, from coordinate 167,832,292 downwards.
TGCACCAGCTCCTGCGCACGGTTTGGCTTAAAGAGTGCATGCCCGATGGCTGGAATGTAAGCGTATTATGTCCTGTGCTGATAAAAGGTGATCCAAGTGTGTGCTCCAACTACCGCGGGATCAGCCTTTTACCCATCGCATATAAGGTCCTGTCGAGTGTGCTATTGGAAAGACTAAAGCCAGTGTTATCCAACCTGATCGGGCCTTATCAGTGTGGCTTTAGACCTGGAAAATCAACAACTGACCAGATTTCCACACTTCGTCAAATCCTGGAAAAGGCCCAAGAGAAACAGATCGACACTTACCATCTTTTTGTCGACTATAAAGCTGCCTTCGACAGCCCGATACGGCAGAAATTACTTGAAGCCATGGCTGAGTTTGGTATTCCAGCGAAGCTGATACGTCAAGGACCTTTCGGAGCCATTCTATACCAGACGATACCTAAAACAAGGCGACGGCCTATCGTGCTATCTCTTCAACATTGTAATGGAGATAATAATGAGAAGAGCTGCAGTAAACACGAGTGGCACTATATTCAACAAAAGCCACATGCTACTCGCGTACGCTGATGACGTACACATCATCGGTCGAAAACTGCGGGATGTGACTGCAGCCTTCTCAGGTATACAGAAGGAATCAGCGAAAATGGGCCTAACGGTAAACGAGGGCAAAACGAAGTTATTAGTTTCAACGAACAAAGAATCTACTCGTTTGGGAAACTGCGTGAACGTTGACAACTATAATTTCGAGGTGGTAGATCATTTTGTCTACCTTGATTCCGCCATCAACAAAGCAAATAATGTCAGCCTAGAAATTCGGAGAAGAATCCTGCTTGCAAATAAATGCTACTACGGACTAAGCAAGCGATTCAATGACAGAGCCCTCTTTCGACGAACAAAACTCAAGCTATACCAGATACTTATTCTACCTGTCTTAATGTATGGCTCAGAATCCTGGGTTATGACACAAGCGGATGAATCGGTTCTGACGGTATTCGAGAGAAAAATACTCCGTAAAATATATGGGCCCATCATCGTTAACGGAGAGTATCGGCGTCGTATGAATCATGAGCTGTACGAGCTGTACACTGACATTGACGTGGTCAAACGCATTAAGGTGCAACGGTTGCGTTGGCTAGGTCATGTTGTACGCATGGACGAAAATGCTCCAGCTCGAAAAGTCTTCGACAATGAACTCGGTGGACGGCGCAGAAGAGGGCGACCAAAACTCCGTTGGAAAGACCAGGTTACTGAGAATCTTACAGAACTCGGTGTGACTAACTGGAGAAGAAGCGCAGAAGATCGAGGCGCTTATAATATTTTTCTACGTGCGGTATGTATTCCACTGGGATTGCATAGAAGTACCAGCTAAGTAAGTAAATAAGTAGTAATGAATTATGTTGTTGTCAAGAGGTTCTTTTCCGCTTTTGCGATTCTAAGTATATGGCGACTGAAACATTTTATGTACTACAGTTATCCACATATGAGCCATATGTAAATTGCATGTTATTAATCATACGTTCTGGACACAATCGATATTGCCATCGGAGAAATCAATATACAAAAATGCTGCTCGAAAATTATGCTAATAGCTACTAAGTAAAGTGTATTCAACAGTGTTTGTAAATATCAGAGCGACGGTCAGGTCTGGTCTACTACCTACAAATTACTTGTCCTCGAAAGCAGCACAAGAGAAGAAATTATGCTCAATATTGATGATTCAATCAAAACGTGGTAACATTGGTAAACAAACAACAAAGCTGTGTCTGAGATCCAAGTGTGTGCACCAACTACCGTGGAATCAGCCACTTTAGTGAAAAGCCCCAAAACGGAGATTTTACCTTAGATAGTCTCGGCTGCCTTCAGGGTTTTCGCAAGGAGTCTCAAAGCCTTACGATGTAAAACAGTGGATTTTCCTTACTAGGGCAAGATATTATATATTTATTTCCTTAATTAACAATCCACAACATTTTAAAAAGAACGAAACACAACGTATCCTTAAGCTAAAAAGGAAATAATGGTTTGATAGGCTTGAGATGTCTGATGGCGGGTAGTGTTGTCTGGGGTAGTGTTTGGTCGGTGGGCTCGTATCGTTGATGGTGTTGTTGTCCTTTTGTACGGAGTAGCTGTCTTTAGACGATCGGCGGTAATTCGGTGACTGGAAACAGCACGGGCTTGACGCGGCGGTACTGGAAACAGGATGGGTTTAACGTCGCGGTAATTTGGATGGCGTCGGACGTGCTCCTGGAGCAGAAAAAGAAAAACTATTAACAGGCCCTGGCCTTACAAGTACTAGGTATCGTTGTACGGACATAGCCTTCGTTGTACAGACTCAAGCTCCCATTGTACACGCTCGTAACCCAATTGTAGAGACTTATTGTCCGATTTTATAGACTCAAAGTTCGATTGTACAGGTTTATAGTCTAAATGTACATGCTCGTAGCCCAATTGTACAGACTAATTGCCCGATTGTGCAGACTCATGGTCCTTTTGTGCAGGCATAAAGCCCGGTTTTATAGACTTCTTGTCCAATTGTGCAGACTCAAGGTCCTGTTGTACAGGCCTGTAGCACGGTTGTATAGACTAAGTGTCCGTTTAACAAAGATGCTTGTCTTCGTACAATTCAAAAGGATCAAGGAGATCAGATAACATTCATTGACTTGGCAATAAACTTCGTCTTGTCACTAACGATCGTAGAAGAAACACGTCGTCTCCTTATATTATGGGTGACATGACATTTGGAGTAGGTATAAGGAGCTTAAGTACTATTGACCGTTACAAATCCCCTGGACCGAATGGAGGACATCTTCATGGCTTGTATCCCGCTATGATGTGTTTCCAAGAAATGGGGAAAGGTAAAGGTGGTTTTTATACCCAAGGCGGGAAGGCCCGTATATGCCTCCTCAAAAGGGCTATCATCCTTTTTTGCTGAAAGTGTTTGAAAGATTAATATGTATATAATAAAATATTTTTAACCCTTCACACTTTGAGCAACTCCCAATATGCAAACATCGCTCGAAATTCGGTAGGGAGTGCTCTTCATAGCGCTTATGAGCCAAAAATGGGGAAGATGGATTAATGGCAAATGGCTGCACATCGTGGTCATATGCGGTTGGGAAAGGGGGGAATTCCACAACAAGCCCCGCAGCTATCCCAGAATCGGCCCTAGAGGGATACAATGGATACAATTCTCCTTCTTAACATCGTTTTTATACAATTTTTCTTCCACAGCCCTAAATGCCCCAAAAGTGCAATTGAGTGGGGTACCGACCTCTTCTATTTTTGAAACCCCCTAACACTTTTTCAGAACATATCTCCCCTTTATCTTCAATGGTAAATGTGGTCCCCATATCATTGGCCATGACCTATGATTTGGAGGTGAACCCTTAGAAAACGGAATTAGTCAAGGAATTCAGGTCGCTAAAACTGAATGGTGTGAAACTGAAACCCTCAACAGAGGCTAAGTGCCCATGTGTCAGAAGCTAAATTAACCAAGGAACATCGAGGAGAATTTAAAAAGAGACAGCAGTCCCCTTTATGAGTGCTGGAACTCTGCAAACTGGTCATTGTTAATGATATTGAATAACGACCCTGACCAAAGTATTGTAATGTACATACTATGTCACGAGTTTGCATATGGTACTCGCGACATACATATGTTATGTACAACGTATTAGTAACATTAATTTTATGCGGATTTAATATTAATCATACGCACATCTGGGGGGTGCGAAACACCAAGTCAGGGTGAAGGTACTAGTTCAGTAAAGTAAAACCCCCAAAGGAATAACGGATTAACGGAAATCCCCAAAGGATTAATATTGTCCGACTTTTGAGCGATGAAGATTCTTTGTCGTATGCCATTTCTTACTGATATTTTTACGAAACGTGTGGATTTTCGTAAAGTAGATGTTGAAATTGTAAAAAGATAGGAATCGATTGACGGCGGAACATCGCTGTTGCCTGAATTAGAGTACATGTTTGGTCTGTGTCATCCAGTCTGTTATGTCCCATATACAAGAAAGGAGATCGTAGTGAATGTAAGAACTATCGTGGAATAAGCCTATTACCAATTGCGTACAAGGTCCTTTCAAGCATATTGTGTAAACGTCTAAAGCCAATTGTAGAAAAACTAATTGGACCGTATCAGTGCGGCTTTAGACCTGGCAAATCTACGACGGATCAAATATTCACTCTGCGACAAATCCTGGAAAAACTCATGAAAAGCAGATCGACACATACCACCTCTTTGTCGACTACAAAGCTGCCTTCGACTCTCCAATAAGGAATAGGCTTTATGAGGCTATGTCTGAGTTTGGTATTCCTGCAAAGCTAATTCGACTTTGCAGATGTACCTTAGAAAACACCAAATCCTCGATTAAGATTGGTAAAGATCAGTCTGAACCATTCAACACGGAAAGAGGTCTCAGGCAGGGCGATAGCCAGTCCTGTACACTATTTAATATAGTTATGGAGAAGGTGATGAGAAAGGCTGGTGTCAACATGTCTGGCACCATATTCCACAAGAGCCACATGCCACTAGCCTATGCCGATGATGTAGACATCATTGGCCGAAATCTGCGGGATGTCACTGCAGTTTTCTCATCACTAGAAAAGGATCAGCAAAAATGGGTTTAGCGGTCAACGAGGACAAAACAAAAATAATGATTTCGACGAACAAAGAGTCCTCTCGATGGGGACGCACCATGAACGTTGACAATTATTGTTTTGAGGTAGTAGATGAGTTTACCTACCTCGGATCTTCCGTCAATATAAAAAATAATGTCAGCCAAGAAATTAAGCGGAGAATAGTGCTAGCCAATAAATGTTTTTACGGACTTCGGCAGCACTTTAGTAATACCACCTTCTCTCGGAATACTAAGAAACAGCTTTACCTGGTGCTAGTCTTACCCGTTCTTTTGTATGCTGCCAACGGACATACAAAACCTGGGAGTATTCGAGAGAAAAGTACTCCGAAAAATTTATGGACCTATCTGTGTCGACGGCGAGTTTCGCCATCGGATGAACCATGAGCTGTATGAGCTTTACCACGACATCGACGTAGCTAAAAGAGTCAGAATGCAACGACTACGATGGCTGGGTCATGTTGCCAGGATGGATGTAAATGCTCCAGCGAGAAAGGTGTTTGAAGGCGAACCTGAAGGACGGCGCAGAGCAGGGAGACCCAAACTCCGTTGGAAGGACCAAGTGGTAGGCGACGTGCCACCATCTGGTAGGACTAACTGGAGAACACATGCACAAGACCGAAGCGTGTGGAATCCTTTAGTACTTCAGGCCTCAAACTTATGAACCACGTCTGTAAGTTGTAATGGGCCACTTAAGTAAGTAAGTAAGTACTTAAGTAAGTTTGGTCTGTGTAGGGGTGATTTTAGACTGGTCTGTGGCCACTGCAATGTCAGGCACATGACAGGTAAATGAAATGGATCCATACCGGACTACTACTGTGTGTGTAAAGGCGAGCAGGTGTTTGAGACGTTATCGGACAATCACTATGGATCGTATGTTGTGTGATATGGTTTTAATCAGAGCAGACATATGCATAACCTAACCTTAACTAACGTATTGTCTGACAATTCATCATGGAAAGACTCGCACCGCAATACGCCCTAGCCCCATTGGCTAGTCAAAAATAACATATATATATAAACTATATAAGGGTTAGAAGTTAAGTCTTGTTAATTTCTTATAACGCAATCATATTTCATGACTTAAGTTTATAATTTTGAAATTAAAGTCCCGTTGTCGCTAACGATTACAAATTAACTCAATTTCAAACAACATAAATATGAGTATAACTGAATTACATTTACACATTAAATTCTTTAATTCACTCAATTCTAAGAAAATAAAAAAAATTATATAGGGACATTTTTTGTACGCTGCCATATTAAATATTTTTTTTATCTGTCCAGTTGAAATACTTGGATTACACAAACAGCATCAAAACGATATGCGAAGAAAAAAAAAACAATGTACATAATTGAATATATGATAATACAGAGGATATTAGAAAGAGATTAATTAACATATGTGATTTAATATCTCAGCATAATTATAAAACAGAAAAAACGCGCACAGCGACCGCCCACAAAAAACGACACTGTTTTTGTACTTGGCAACTTCAACTTAGGACGATGAGTTTCACCTCATCGTTCATTGCTATATTATTACAAAAAAAAAAAACAAACACATAAGTAATCTTATCATTTATTTACTACTAACTCCTTTCCCTCTGCTGTAAGAACCGAAAGTAAATAAGAGCAAAAATTTAATGTTTGCATATAAATTGTTTTTCTTTGTGGTCTTTAAGGAAAGTAGATTTTGTGCCGGCCATGGCCGTGATGGGTCTAACAAGCGACTATCATGCGGGAGGTACATGGATAGATTTCTGTCTAAAGTCATCTACACTTTTCTTTCTTTTGAATTTGAATTAATTTCCCTTTACACCCCATGAATGAGGTATGGGATAGCTTCTCGCGTTGTTGTGAAAAGCTGTTTGAGAAACTTTTACTAGACATGGCGATTGACTTGACACTATACATCGGCATGTTACTGCAACCTTCACCAACATTGATAAGCAGTCGGCAAAAGTGGATCGATTGATATATGAGGCCAAAAAAGTTATTTGTTTAAATGAACAAAGACTTAGGTTACTTCTCTCAACCATTATCTTCAAGTTGTGCAACATAACAACACCACGATATCATGATACCTAATGAAAAAGAATATTGTTTTCTGGCAACAACTCTTTGATTTCTTTCCCCAAATTTGTGTATTCAACACACAATGCTGTAAATTTTACCCCCTTCCCCTTTGGTAACTTTTAACCTTTGCACATTCGAAAGCCCTTCTCCTCAATGACCTCAATCAAACGCTGCATAATTCTTAGTACTTAAGAGAATAGGCTTCATCAACTTTCAAACATATGTTAGGTTTAGTCAACAAAAAAATATTTTAACAAATCAACCAATCATACATTTTGTTATCTTTTGAATCTTTTTGTTAATTCATAAGGTTGTTTTTATTATTATTTTCTGTTTTGTTTCTTCTCTTGTTTTATTTTTGTTTGTGCTTGTATTGTTGTTGTATTTATTCTGTTGTATGCAAATGATGTCAAGCATTCGTCAGAAGGAAAATGAACGAAACAATTCATTCCTTTATTCAAAGCGTTTTGCTTACAGTTTACAGTTTCGCCCTCGCCTTTGCCTCTCCTTACTATTTTGCTGGTGTTCAGTTGTGGCCCTTCGAAGATTTACAATTCAAATATTTGTAAATGTATTTACGCACACGCACACACACACACACACGTACACTCAACAACATTTTGTTTTGTATGCATTTCATAAATACACATACTACATATATATGTTAATGCGTGTATGTGGTACGGTATCCCTGGTAAGGATCTTGACGAAGACATATAGAATATATCTCTTTGGTAATATGTACAACAGTCCGTGTGTGTGTGTTTGCGTTCTGTTGACTGACACGCAGTGGTGTGAGTCTTTGTAAGAGTGTATTAATAGAGTTATTTACGAGTGAATGAAAGGATGTCGAGATGGCGGGCGGCGACGGATGTACAACATTTGTACACACAGTTTATCTTTCAACGCGTCTATGTGTGTGTGTGAGTTTAACTGTAGTGGTGGTATTAAGAGTAACAACAACAGAAAAAGAATCTTCAAATGTTAAATAAAGAAACGGAAACATTTTTCGCCTTTGGCAATGCGCGTGCTAGTGTATAGCTCTGATCCCCCTTTTTTTTTTTAAAGAATTCATTAAATACATTTGAAAGTATGAACAAAAAAATTCAAAAAAATAAAATACAAAAAACATTTAGAACCAATTTGTTAAGCTGTGTATGGCAGGGGTATGTTTAGGTATATGATGATGGATGTTTTAAGTAATGAAAAATTGTTTGAAAATTCGTTGCTTGGATGCTTAGGCTAGCAACCATTCTACTAATTGACTGTTATGGCACATAATGTACGCATTTACGCAGTTTATTAATAACAAACCTTCACTGATGAATTTTATATTTACCTTTAATATTTGTGTTAGAATAGAAATTTCATAGCAATAGTCTAAAATAACATCGAAAGTTAAAGTTAAATTTTAATATTAATTAAAACCATGGCAGTGCTACGGGACTTGATTTAAGACGATTTTAAGACTGGAGACTAGAAAATACTATTGACGAAAATTCTTAACCATTCGATTAGTGAGTCATCCGTTGCTCTTTTACGAGGTATAAGGTCCGCAGGGACCATTTTCTATTTGTATAGAATTTTGTGATGTGAACTCCATTTTAATTTTGTTTGTTTTGTGTTTATGATGTGCTTAAACAATAAAACAATTAAAATCCAGCCAAAAAAGTGCACTTATTAAGGATTTCTTAAAATTGTAGGTCCAAATCTCAATAACACACAAACTTTTGGTCGGATTGATTTGGACCTTTTTTTAAACAATACTATATAAAATTCCCTTGGAATATATATGAGGGTCGGATATACTTTCCATGAGAGATCAAGGAGTAATTTCAGTTTCAAAATAGTGAAGGCACCTTCTCACTTATCGGAGGTTTAATACAGTGGTAGTGCCGACAGTGGCAGTACAGAAATTTCAGTCACGTAAACTGACTAACAAATAAATACCTAACGCTATGTATGATATTTTAAAGCCTTGAGAATTTTACGGATTTTTTATTGAAATTGACATTTGACTGTTTGTGGACCATAAACGGTTGGACATAGGACTTTCGGTCGTAAGACCAGAGGTTTACAGAAATATAGAAAAAATTCAAGAAAGTTTACAGTGCAAAAAGAATTAATTAATTCGTCAGCAAAAGTAAAAAGTGCAATTCACTAAAAAAAAAATAAGAACTACTACATCATTAATTTTATCAAGTTGGCTGCATTAAAAATTTAAGATACAAGATACAATTTTAGCACTTTTTCTCCGTATACTGTACGGAATATCTCTTTCGTGTCTAAAGCAAAGTTGTAGATATTGAATAGGAGAAAAAAACGCAGAACAAACATACCTAGTGCGTTAAAAATTGCAAAAGCCAAGATAATTTGTGTCTGAATGCGGCTTTACACTTACGTATGAGTAATAAATAAAATTCCACATAACTCATACGCCCTGGCCTGGGTACACTTCATATCGTCACATTGCGGCACAATAACGTTTAACCTAAAATTACTAGGTCATTTTATGTTTTCTAACAATTAAAACAGATTAAGTTAAACGTTAATAACGACGAGATATAAACCTATTAAATTATAGAAAAAGCAAAAAAATAGTATTAGAACATTCGCCATACAAATATTATTGCAACCAACTTGACAAAATAAATGATGCAGAAGTTCTTATATTTGGGGTTACTTCCACGTGCAAAAATCATGTATTGGACTGTGTTATTACAGTAGGCATGTAGAACACTTGGGGGCAACTTCAGACATTTGTATAAAAGGTACCATAAGTTCGATTTTCCTTGTCTGTTATTAAATGGTTATTTAATTGACAAAATGTAAATGTCCTTTGTTTGGATGTTATAGAAGGAACATTATATTTTCCAAAAATAGGTAATTTTGTTTGAGTGGTATTGGGTACCAAGACACCCGATATAGTACATATTCATTTCTGAGTAATATTTTCATATGTGTACATTAGAGTGGCCATAGTGGAAATTTTTTTGAAAAGTTAAATTTTTTTGAAAAGTTAAATTTTTCGCACTGAAAAATATGAGGTTGGGGATAAAAATAATTATGCATATTTTTTTTTTTTTTTTTTTTGATTCCGAGTACCTCCGGGTTGAGCCCAAACTTTTATTACATTACCCATTTAGGCTGAAGTGCAGAATATGGGGCGGGAGCCCGATTAAAAACCAAAAATATGCCATTGTCTTCATCTTGGCCCCCAAACATCGGAATGGTAGGTCAAAGTTGGCGCTCAGGCCCATGGGGCCCGGGGGGTCAAAAAAGGGGCCCCTTTCGGTTCTATGATGACCCCCCAGGTGCGGGTACTCAAGTGAAAGATATTTTCGAGACGAATCCAACGATGTCATTTTTAGGTTCCTACGGGTCTCCTGGACCGAGTTAGAGCCATTTCCGGGATATACCAAGAAAAAAAAAATATTTTTAACTAAATTTAAAAAATTTTTGCGTGCGGCGCTACTAAACCCAACATAGGTGTACCGTCATTTCGCCCAATGTCATTTCGCCCAAAAACAACCATGACATATCGCCCAAAATATGTCATTTCGACCAAAAACCTAACTACAAAATGACATATCGCCCAAATGCTATGACATAAGACCCAACTCAATTTTTTTGGGCGAAATGTCAGACTCATGACGACGGCACGCCCTGCTGCATACGTCGCAGTCAGTCTTGTACTCTCTCTCTCGGTGAGGGGCACGCCCTCGCCGCATACGTCGTAGTCAGACTCGCTACTCTCTCTCTTTCTCTGGCATTATTAAAACACGAATGCGGTGGGGGGCACGCCCCCCTAAGGCGGGGGCAAGAGTACAAGACTGACTGCGACGTATGCAGCAGCGCGTGCCGTCGTCATAAGTCTGACATTTCGCCCAAAAAAATTGAGTTGGGTCTTATGTCATAGCATTTGGGCGATATGTCATTTTGTAGTTAGGTTTTTGGTCGAAATGACATATTTTGGGCGATATGTCATGGTTGTTTTTGGGCGAAATGACATTGGGCGAAATGACGGTACACCTATGTTGGGTTTAGTAGCGCCGCACGCAAAAATTTTTTTTAAAATTTTTAAAATTTTGTTAAAAATAATTTTTTTTTCTTGGTATATCCCGGAAATGGCTCTAACTCGGTCCAGGAGACCCGTAGGAACCTAAAAATAACATCGTTGGACTCGAAAATATCTTTCACTTGAGTACCCGCACCTGGGGGGTCATCATAGAACCGAAAGGGGCCCCTTTTTTGACCCCCCGGGCCCCATGGGCCTGAGCGCCAACTTTGACCTACCATTCCGATGTTTGGGGGCCAAGATGAAGACAATGGCATATTTTTGGTTTTTAATCGGGCTCCCGCCCCATATTCTGCACTTCAGCCTAAATGGGTAATGTAATAAAAGTTTGGGCTCAACCCGGAGGTACTCGGAATCAAAAAAAAAAAAAAAAAAAAAATATGCATAATTATTTTTATCCCCAACCTCATATTTTTCAGTGCGAAAACTTTTGGATTTCACATTTTTAATTTTTTCTATATAACGCTATGGCCAGTCTAGTGTACATCTGAATCTGAATTCATATATTCTCCAGATGTCCGTTTGGAAGTTAAGGAAGAAATATTAATAATCCAATTTTATGAAAGTTTGTATGGGAGATACCGGCAGGGGTGATGCTATTCCGTCCATTTACGATCTCGTTACATTTTGAAAAATATTACTACTGATATATTTGCATAAAGATCAGTTAAGGTTTACTCGAGTTGTCCTGCCCACCAGTCATCCACCCAACCAGACAGACTAACATGACCTAATCGTCTTGAAAAGTCCGGAAACGAATTGACTCTTAAGATACTTGGGGTCTAACTTAAAAAAAAACTTATTTTCCCTTTGCACCCCATGAATGAGGTATGGGATAGCTTCTCGCGTTTTTGTGAATTAACATGCTTTCTATTTATTTTTAGATTCACAACTAACGGCACCTACTGGTTTATCGACGAATGCGAACGTCACTGTTTGAGAAGCTTTTAATAGACACGCCGATTAACTCGACACTTAATACTGCGAAGTTGATGTCAACAACATTAGAGGGGAGCCGACAATGAAAGAAACAATTTTTTTTTAGGATGACTGGAGCCAGGTTTGAACCTGCGATCTCCCGCAAGGTAGTCGCGTGTTCTAACCACTATGCCACGGCCGGTCCCTTGGGGTCTAACACATCTCATTTAATACGTTACCATTTTTCTCGAATCAGATGGTATATACCATCAGCCCTATGGGTGAGATAAGGTATAAGATATACCCTTTATGTGACCCTACCTACCAACGACTTACACATTGAAATGGAACATTTATACGGCAAAATCTGAAGGTTTATATGTAAACTTATGATAATACGTAACCTTCAACAATCAAAACCACTAAAACTACGAAATTCGAGTTTCGACTTCGTAGTTTTAGTGGAAGTACGATTTACAAAAATTCATATCGTGTGGCTATATAATTCTATGGAGTAGGCCCATATTGATTTTCTCAGTTAGAGCTGTACCCTTTATACCTGGGTGGTGGTACCTGTTGCATCCCTTTTCGGGCCCTTTTTAGTTCTTTAAGAACGAATTTGGAAAAATTCCTCTTTGCAGCTCTCTAATTCTACATAACCATATAGATTTTCACGATTGTACCTTTAGCTGCTTGGCCAGAGCGATGGTATCACCTGATTACCCTTTAAGAATTTCGAAATGTCCCTTCTTATAGCGCAATGCTCTATAGGACAATAATTAGTCAGGGCTACCCCAGCATAAAGTATTCCCCATAATTTTGTCCATTATATGTTTAGCCATTTGGTCTTCGTGATGGTACTAGTTTTATCCCTTTATGGGTATTTTCGAATTTCGTAAAGGTTTCTCGTATTATTTCTCTCCATTTATCCTCAGCTGCTGTATAAGATGTCTTTGTGGACGTATCTTCAGTTTATGTGTCTAAGCGAAGGTACTACTTTATTCAGTTTTTAACCCCAAAAGTATCGCACAACTATCCCAGCAAAAAAGTATTCCCCACATTTTTGGCAATTCCACAATGGTACCAGTTTAACCCCTTTTTCGGCCTTGTTTCCCCTAAAAGTACAAAATGTAAAAAATCCCTTCATATCGAACAAACACTTCATAAAATACCACCTAGTTTTGCAATTACAGATTTCTTTATGTCCGGTTCATGGTACCAGTTTTAGCACTTGTTGTGCCCATTTCAGACCTACAGGTACAAATTTGAAAAAATTCCATTGTGCAGCTAATGCCATGGAAGCGTGCCCGTATAGATTTTCTCGATTGTAGATGCTTTGTCTGAGCGACGGTATCACCTTTATCTCGTTTAGCCCTTAAAAGTATGAATCTCAAAAATGTTCTTCGTGCAGCTTTCTAATTCTATAGGGATCGTATTCATACTGATTTTCTCGATTATACCTTTATACCGTTTGGTCTGGGCAATAGCACCAGCTTTATCCTTTTTTGAGTTATTTTAATCCCTTAAAGTACGAATTTCGAAAAAAATCCTTCATGCAGCTCTCTAATTCTACAGGCAACATGCCTATGTAGATTTTCTCTTTTATACCTTAAACCATTTGGTCTGGTACCAGCTGTATCCCTTTTATGGTCTTTGCCCCCCGAAAAATACGAATTTCGAAAAGGTCCTTCGTGCTGCTCTATAATTCTATAGGGAGTATGCCCATACTGGTTTTCCAGAGCAATAGCACCAATTTTATCCCTTTTAAGGCTCTTTTTAAGCCTAAAAGGTCCTTTGTGCAGCTCTATAATTTTATTGGAGACATGCTCATGACGACTTTCACGTTTCTAGCTTTAGTATATACATAATGGCTCGTGAGATATGACCGATTCAAAGTTCTGTTTGTATGGGCAATACCTCACCCCTTTAGGGGCGTGACACCACTTACTTTCTGCAGAAAGTTATCTTAAAATTTCATCTTCGTACCTCTAAAGATTTATGAAATATGGCCATGTGAAAATTTAAACTGTGTGGGCATTGTCCCGTTTTCCATACAAAAAAGGACCATTTTCATTTCCATTCATGTGCGACCAACATATGTCCCAAATCTCATCTTCGATCCTCTAAAGGTTTTTGAGATACAGAAATATATACATTTAAAATTTCAAGGTGTGTGAGCGGTGACACCCCCTTTTTACACCCTAGCATAATTCTCTGTGAATTTTACATCTAGTATCACCTTGACGGTCTGACCATCTCACCAGAAATTTGACACGCAAATTTGCCATAACCTCAGAAAGCCCTAACTTTGGTGGGCCTAATTTTGGCATTTTTTCATTACAATTTCTCAATATTTACGTACTTTAAGTCGTTATATTCTAGAATTGGTCCAGCGAAACGCCAGAACCCGTTTTGGGTTGTCGCATGGGCAGGTATTCACGAAAATCACAAGGACATCTGTGTACTTTTTGCAGCTTATGATAATCGAAACAAAATAATTTAATTTATAACTATAAAGTCTCCCTTTCGCTTCGCTCTGCCTGTTTTTGCCATTATTTTATCTATGATGGAAAAACGCAACAAAAAATATCTGGTGATGGCAGCCTATTTTGTAATACAGCACCATCAAAGTGCTGTCAATATCACTGACAAAATGTTTCACCATTATCCGTTTTCCAGTTAAACACTTTAATAACATTTTAACCCTTAATGTGTCCCACAACAACATCGACTGAAAGTCTGGCCTACCTCAGGCAAAGAAATTTTGAGTACTCGCTATCATTAACCTATACAAAATCATTTTCAATTAACAGACACGTGTCAATGGCTGTGAGGACAACACAAATGGCAATTGTGAAGCTCAAAGGCAAATCCAGCTTATTTTGAATGTTATGCAAATTATCCTAACCAGATGTTTTCCATACAAAGTTGCCTAAAATTTCATGTAGAAAAACCACTTGAAAGTCTATGCAAACAAATAAAGCCTATAGCAGGTGAGTTGAAGAATATCCTTAAAGTAAAGTGATTTAAATAAACATTATATATATTTTTCAGAGAAACGCACAATTCTACGGTGAGCAACAACTCAAACCTATGTTTAGCTGCGAAATTAGTGCTCTAAGCGAGCGAAGCATCATAAAGCCAAAATTAACATATACGATGAACACACATACACACACAAAGTTTATTTCTTTATTGTGTGTGTAGTATCTCAAAGTCAAACCAAATTCAGCTTTGCGTAAATTTTTTATAAACAGCTAATAAAAAAATAAAAAAGAATTAAGAATTGTATGTGTGCTAGTGTGTGTAAGTGCGTGTTAGCAACTCATCTCTTTGGTTCTATATGAGTTTTTTTTTTCGGTGTTTTCCTTGCAATCTTTTGTTTTCGGTTATGTTTACTTCGCAACAACAAAAAAACACAACAGAGACCGTTTTATTCAACAACAGCTACATTTAACAGTATCCTTTTACAATGTGTGTACATGTGTGCAAATGTATACGCGGCATTTGGCTGTGTGCGTGCATGAAAATAAAAATACGCAGCAGCCTGGAAAAAGAACTTTGGGTCGGGTGCTCACTGAATATCAGCGAAAAGATAGAGAAATAAAATGATACTGAAAAACAAATATTAAACTTTCAACTCAACGACATTTTTATATGTAAAATTTAACTTTTTTCACAAGTAGATATCAGCAAGGGTAAAAGGGTGCATATGTGGGAAATGTTATGAAAATTGTGGTATGTATATGCGTAGCTTATATAAGAGTGTAAGTGCGAATGTGCGTGTGGCATTAAATGCATTCAACTTGACTTTATTTCATAAACATTTTATAGTGGTTGCTGTTTATGCGGCGTATGTTGGTTGCTACAAGAGTTTTCACTTTAAACAGCGGAAGTTGCCATGTCAAATACTGAGCAGCTTTCGGAAGTAGCGGCAAGGACACATTCGACGTCCCCATATTCACTTTATTTATTTTGTTAAAGGAAACGAAAACCACCAAAGTTTGAAGAGTTCTAAAAGGTTTACTCAAGGTTCTTTGTTTTGTTTTAAGAGTCAAGTTATGGGGCAGAATTAATTTTCGCACACTCGTTGAAGGGATTCCTAATATATTCATATGTAGTTGGGAATGGTATTTTTTGATTTTAGATTGAAAAACTTTTAAGGGTTAAGAAAAATAAAAATAAATAAAAATATTAAAAATATTAAAAATTTTGAAAATATTAAAAATATTAAAAATATTAAAAATACTAAAAATATTAAAAATATATAAAATATTAAAAAACATAAAAAATATTTAAAGTATTAAAAATATTAAAAATATTAAAAATATTAATAATATTAAAAATATTAAAAATATTAAAACTATTAAAAATATTAAAAAAAATAAATATTAAATTGAAAATTAAATTGAAAATTTTCAAAATATTGAAAATATTAAATATATTACAAATATTAAAAATATTACAAATATTACAAATATTAATTTTTTTAAAAATATTAAAAATATTAAAAATATTAAAAATATTAAAAATATTAAAAATATTAAAAATATTAAAAATATTAAAAATATTAAAAATATTAAAAATATTTAAGATATTAAAAATATTATAAATATTTAAAATATTGAAAATATTAAAAATATTAAAAATATTAAAAATATTAAAAATATTAAAAATATTAAAAATATTAAAAATATTAAAAATATTAAAAATATTAAAAATATTAAAAATATTAAAAATATTAAAAATATTAAAAATATTAAAAATAATAAAAATATTAAAAATATTAAAAATATTAAAAATATTAAAAATATTAAAAATATTAAAAATATTAAAAATATTAAAAATATTAAAAATATTAAAAATATTAAAAATATTAAAAATATTAAAAATATTAAAAATATTAAAAATATTAAAAATATTAAAAATATTAAAAATATTAAAAATATTAAAAATATTAAAAATATTAAAAACATAAAAAATATTAAAAATTATGAAAAATAATAAAAATATTTATAGTTTTCTTTTATATTTCCGTTCTTATTTTTTTTTGGTATCTTATATTTGAGATAATACATCTAGGCTGCTACAATTTAGCCAAATTTGCAACGAGTCTACATAAAATGCTTACCAATATTAAATTTACAATTATTCATCAAATAGCTATCTTTTTAACATTGTGCCATGTCATGGCTAGTCATGCAAAGTCATTTAGACTCTTTGCTGCAACACAAAGCTATTATAAAACGATTTTCTTGCACAAGTCTTTCGATTGTCTTTCATGCTGACACTTTTTGCATTTGTTTGTTTTTCTATAACGATGACCGATTAAAGTTTCTTAAGGCACGACACAGAAACAATTGCAACACAGCAAAAAAAAAACTAACTAACACCCAATAGAAATGGCAAAAAGAAATAACGCAGCAAGACCAGAATTTTATACAATATGACACTTTTGAGTTCATATACCTTCTACTTAACAGACATTTAAAACAAAACACTTCTGGCTCAAAGACAGTAGAAGACGAAAAAAACACAAGCACACACACACAAAACCTTAAGAAAATCCGAAGAAATTACACGTACAAAGAAACTTAGAACATTGCAAAGGAAACTCAAACAGACAAGTGTTGGAACTAGACATTCTCGTAGGCAAAGCTTACAAGAAATATGCAAGTGCACAAAAAGCAACAAAAGAAAAAAAAACCCAACGAAAGATAACTGAAACCCCAAAGATATAAAAACGCCAGCTAGACAGACAGACAGACATAGCGAATAGACATTTAGCCAAGTTAGTAACTCATACATATAAGAGAGCTGAGCTGAGCTGTAACTGAAAACGGAAATGGAGGGGAAACAAAACAACATCATCAACATCAACTAAACATTTTTTAAATACTACATAGGTACCTAGTGCACTCTGAGACTAATGCCCCAAAACCGGATAAAGAGATAGCTGCAAAAAAAAAAATAGAAGAAAAAAAACCACAACAAAACACTATAGACGAAGGAGGAGCAGCGGCAAAACGATATAAGTTTTTGCACAAATGTCAGTTAAAACTGACTGAATTTAAGTTAAATCAGAAAGTGTACCCTTTCCGAATCTCTTCCTTAGTCCATAGAAAATAGTTGTTGTGCTTAAACGTGTAAAGTTGGAACGACTAAAGATGGTACCGGTGAAGGTGCTAGTGTTTGGGGTCTTCCACAAATTCCAACTACATCGCCATTGTAAGACGAATAAGCAATATCTATTCAAGTGCATGTGCAAAATCCCCTAAGTAGCACAACAATATCTAAATCTGAAAACTTTACGCGCTCTCCTGTTACAGAAACACGAGACACAAGGACTCGACAGTTGGGCAGACATTCCGACACTTGGATTGGCAGACATTTTGCCAGATAATGGCTCAAGTAATATGTAAACTTTACCAGGCACTAACCTAACCCACAATAAGCTGACATAAAGGTTTTAAGTTGTCTTAATGCGTTTTTGAGAGGAAATGAAATCACGAAAACCTCAATCAACATTTGCCCAGAAATGACTGTTTAATTGTATTTTTTTTGCTGTAGTTATGGTTATGATTAATGGAGATATGGTTGGAGAGGAGATGTTATTGTATATTGGAACGACAAATGAACAAAATGTTGCCAAATGATAAAAGTGCTGATATATCGACTGGAATATGTAATGGGAGATGTTTAAAAATCAGTCCAAACTAACTGAAAGTGAAAATCTTTGGGGAAGGAGGAATTTTCTAATTTGAGTCAAGTGATAGTTATTCACTTGAAAAAAGAAAAGTCAAGAACCCTGCCCAAACTGTTGACCCCCGAAAAATGTCATAAGGACTATAGAAATTTGGTTCGACTAGAGGAGGTTGTTGTATATACTAATGTAACAATATTTTGCCTTGATGAGGTAAATGTCATGGCAACTTTTCCGTCAATCGCATTTCCTTTATGGTGGTAATGTCATCTAGAGAGTGTACCTGAAATGTGTAAACTCTCTACAGAGATGTTGCGACTTTCCAATTGGTGCATGTCATTACAAATATAAGGCTGACATACCCGCAATACAGGAAATTCTATGAATAGAATGGGGACGTTTGGGGGTTTCACTATACTGACCTAGGTCCTTCACCCTGACTTGGAATTTCTCACCTCCCAGATTGGCTGTTGCACTAAGTTATTAAACCGTAAATCCACAATATTGTAACGATGTGTGCATGATTAATATAAAATTTGCATAAAATTAATATTACTCATACGTTGTACATACATACATACATACATACATATGAAGCGAGTATCATATGCAAACTCGCTGCATATGTACAATACAGTTCTTGAGTCAGGGTCATTACTCAATATTATCAGCAATGACCAGTCTTGTACTTACCACCGATGAAACTGCCTACATATGGTCAGAAACTTGGAGTCGTAGGGAAAAATTTATGACAAAAAGGCGATAAATCAAAATTTTTTGAAGACTTCTTTCGATTCAAATTAATCCAACTTTATTTAGAGCCTTAAACGTGACAAATTCCCCTATACGATACTTACTAACTTCAAATCGATATCAAATTATTATGGCATCTAACTTGACAAAACGAGTGATGCAAAACTTCTTCTTTTTAGGGCAACTTTTACGTGCAGTACTCAGAATTGAGTCCCAAAATCATATGTTGTACTGTGTAAGTATAAATTATTTATTTCAGCCTTAGCTACAATTCTGCTAAAGAATTAAATGAGAAGAAAGGGGAAAAATATAACATAAACCTTTGGGGGTTTTACTCTACTGACCCAGTAGCTTCATCCTGATTCCAATGGGGAAAAACGATGTTAGGAGAAAGGGTGAGAGAGAGAAGAGTGAGTGATGATTTCGACAAGAACAATAGATAGAGGTGAAGTCCGAAAGAGATAAAGTGTTAATGTTATGGAGCAGTGATCTCCATCTGTAGGAATGTATATGGAAATCAGGCCACAGGCACGCTGAGTATGCTGGCTAAATGGAGAGAACATTTTTGTATTCTGCTTGCGAATGACGAAATCTCGACAATAATAAATGATACAGTAGATTGTTTACCATCAAGCCAAAACAAGGTTAGTACAGAAAATATACGGCTTAAAAACAATAAAGCTGTGGAGGACACTCAGCAGAGCATTAAGCAATAACCTTCTAAAGTGCAAAAACCATGTTATAAACACGATATGGCTAAAGGAATGCATGCCCGACGATTGTTCTAAGTGCTGTCTATTTAAATGTTCTATGTGCTGTGCATAAAAAGAGTTAACCAATTGTAGGCAACACTGGATCAGCTGTATCTGATTATCTGAGCCAAGAACAAGGGTATGGTATGGGTATAATAAGAACCGAAGTCCTGCACGAAATGGCTGTAGGACTGATCAGCATATTTGTAGAAAAAGGCAAATTCGCTAGTTGGCTAGCCAGCATTTGCTGCAGGTGAAAGCGCAAGTAACTTATTGGGCTTTATTAGCCTAACTGAGCTAGACAGTGTGCTGTCCTGCAACCTTTTTAATCTAACCTAAGCCCCTCTTGACTCACCTAATTGGGAATTTTACGTATGGCCGTAGACCTGGTAAATCAACGACCGACCAGATATTCACAACACGACGAGTCCTGGAGAAAACCCAAGGAATGCAGATCGACACAAGTTATCTTATGACCGATATGACAAAAACTATGGTTATGTTAGTTATATGTACGAATCTAAGACATCTATGCGAGGTGTCAATCTTCAGTGAACGCAGCTATTTCAAACAACGTGACTGTCATGTCATCTCTTTAACATCATAATGGAGAAGATCTTGAAAACAGGTATTGTAAACATGACCATAGAACAAGGATCTCCACCTTTAAAGACAACGATGCAAATCGCTTCACAGTTACGCAACATAAGAGACGAAATCACACCAATCATCCACGATGGAGAAGATTGTTCACCACCGAGCCAAAACGAAATCAGCACGGCAAACAAAGTAGTTGCGGTAGACAATGGTTTGCGGGCAGAGCTTTTTGAACTCCGATTGGCGATCCAAGTGTGTGCACCAACTATCGCGGAATAAGTCTGATTAAATCCCATCCTAGCGATTCTGAATGGACCTTATCAGTATGCATTCGACCAGCCAATACGACAGAAATTATTATATGCTTTGGCTCCGGTTGTTATTCCCGCTGATACCACTTTGCGGAATCACACTGGCTGACTCGAAGTTTTCCGTGAAAATAGGCAAAAATCTGACGGAGCCTATTTCTACCAAGCAAGGCTTTAGACAAGGCAATAGTCGTTCATGCGCTCTTTCTAACATCATAATGGAGATGATCATGCGGAAGGCTGCAGTAAGCACAACTGGTACCATCATAGATAAAGATATCATTGGCCGAGAACTGCGAAATGTTACTGCAGCCATTTTAATCATTGAGAATCAGTCCACAGAGGTGGGTTTATCGATAAACACTCATCTTGATAAAAAACAAACTATCAAGATGTTCATTGCGATTTTTATAATGGTTTCACAATGTAGGAAATTCGTTCCTTTCAAACGAGGTCCTAATTGTTTTTAATTCTTTTAGTATATATAAATACAAACCATGATCTTGGTCATTTAATTTTCATTATGTTATAAGCTTCATATCTTGAATTAATTCTAACTCAAAATCATTATCGTCATCCGTATTCTATTAACTTAAGTGGAGGATTGTGAATAGTCAACATAACACAATGTCGATGGAACTGGTATAGGTAAATTGTCAGTATGATTGTCAGCATAAGCCGAGAGAAACATGATCCCTAAGCTTTCCATATTATGGGAACAGTCGTTAGATACTTATTATTGCCTAACCCTTCGGATGAAGGTATATTTCATTTAATACGTGGAAAAGTGTAACGCATTAAGTTTGACGTGTAAGACTCCGACTACCTTAGCAAAAATTCGCACCTGTTCGACAAAAGAGTGACAACTCAAAGACTATCTTGTCATGTCTGTCTGTCTGACTGTCTGGTGGGCAGGATAACTCGAGTAAACCTTTACTGAGCCTTATGAAATTTTACCAATATTTATATTTTCCAAAATGAAGTAATGAAGGGATTGTAAATGAGCAGTATAGCCCCACCTCTTCTGGTACCTTCCATACAAAATTATCTATTGTTGGAAAAATAGATACTTCTCCAAACAGAAAACTGGATGACAATTTAATTTTGTCACTTTAATAACCTTGTTATAGTAGACAAACCCTTAAAAATCAAAATCCTTGTAACTTGCGTTCAAATGACCGAATTGACCATCATAATATTACAGACATACATATTTTCTTATACATTATACACTGAATTTAGTCAAATTTTTTACAAGTTAAGCGTTGATCGAACGTTGATTAACGAATAAAATCGGACACGTTGTGGCGGCCTTACTGGTACTTCCTATACAAAATAGTCAATTTCGCGAAAATTAATATTTCGTCGGTATTCTGCAAAACTGTCTCAAGTACACTTATTGTGTTTCGGAGTTATTGACGATATGAAGTTTATGGCCTTCAGTGCTTTTATACAAAAATACTTTATAGACACACAATTTTTTATAGGACACTAGCTGACCCGGGCAAACGTTGTTTTGCCACAGTTACGGTGCAAAACCACAAAAAAAAACTAAATATTGCGCCATCTGTCGGACGAACTTCAAACTACACAGACACTCTACTCCCATAGAGCATGCACATACAATTTGGTTTAGTAGTTTTAGAGTTTAGCGATCACGAACTTACACGTAATTTTTATATATGTAGAGATATGCTGTGACTTTTGTATCATTAAGTTTATTTTAAAAAAGGTCGGAGTTGAGACCTTTTTGCAGAATACCGACGATTTGTTCAATAATTTCTTAAAAGAAACTTCTCTTGTATTCATATCTCCGCCCTATCTCAGTCATGAGATCTAAAGGAATAGAAGGTAAGTAAGTAAGTAGTGGCATGACCACTTCAATATTTGTTTATGAACTTATAAAGTTATGCACATCAACAAGAGAATACTAAAAATCTACTCTTACATAACAACAACAACAACGACAACTTTGAAAATCATTTTATTTCGTTTTTCAAATTATGAAAAGTTTAATAACGACAATACTAATTAAAGCTAATTTAATGCAGTCGTATACTATTTCTCAGACAACAGAAGTGCAATTGTCGCTTGACACCAAAGTTGACAGAGTAAACTGTCAAGGTCATTAAAAGTTCCCCCTCAATATAATTATCATCAACACAATGAAGCAACTGTTCTTAGTCCTTACAATAACTACGAACAACAGGGAACTGAATAATTTTCCGCAACAATAACAAGCGTCATAATAATAAAAATATTACTTAGTTTGATAAATTGTAAATGGTTGGTTATGTTCCCTGTTTCCCTGTTCGAAGACAAACACAGAAGGACAGTTGGAACTAAGACACATAGACACAAACCCACAACTATTATGTTGTTGACCTTTGCGGAGGATACTTATGTATAGGCAAGTGTTTAGCCAAAATGTATAAACACATACACGTGCCAAAAGCTAGAAAATATATTTCAAAATCACCTTAAACGGAATGGATAGACAAACAAACTTCACAAACAAACATCAAAATGTAAGCTAAACACACGGAAACGGAAGTTAGCACAACCCAACCGCTCACAGGACGATGAAACGGAAAAGCAAAGTTTAAATGGCGACAGCAACTAAAGTGACGGTAAGCAGCAGCAGCAGCAGCAACAACAAAAGCAGACATAACTAAGGCAACATTTAAAAGTGGCAGCATATGTTGAGATAAACATTTAAACTTAAAAATATTTTCAAAGTTCAGTGTTTGTTTGTTTGTGTTGGTTATTCTTCCTGCTCTCATTTCCTGCCCTTAACTCCCGCAAACACAGATAACACATAAAAGTTGCTCGTTACAAAAGAAAGAAAGAAAGAAAGAACGAACGAACGAAAGGTGAGTAAGTTCCTGTGCTACAACAAAACAAAAAATATGTTAAAACTTAAGAAAATATGCAAGATGTAACATAACGAAGACGACGCAGAAATATGCGGCAACCACAATCTTAAGATATTAAATAATAAAAGTTGTCGACGAAACCGGGTGGGCGAAAGAGTTATGGCTGCTGCAAAGAATTTGCAGAAGATAGTATCACACTTAATGACGTTGATTTTGTGGGCCATAAACCTTGGGATGAGCTATCTGAAAAATGAAATTTAGTGATATACTTGCTTCCAGCTATGTTGGGCAGGGAAAGAAAGAAGAAATTGTGAAGACAACAAGAAAAATAGGAGACAACTTGCATGTTTTAGTCATGTGCAAAAGTAGGATGTTGCAAAACAACGAACATCCTTCAAAAAAGAAAAAAAACTTCTAGAGAATGGTTATTATTTAGATGTTATGTTTACATGAGCCACTTATTTGACAAATAATGCAGTGTGTGTCATACAGAGTAGAGGAGGAGGAACACACATACAGGATACATTTATGTCGGCAGTGCAGGGCCAGCAAACATTTTGAGAGTAAAGTTGATTAAAAGGGTGAAATAACATTTAAAAGGGAAAAAAGTGAAAAATTAGAAAACAAAATCCTAAAAGAATTGTAAACAGAACATGAAAACTGACTACATTAAAGCAAGATCTACATATGTCATAGTTTTGATGCGTATACCGTTATGAATATTTCTTATACCAAAAAATCTTAATACCAATTAAAAATGTTGAAATGTTTTAAAATTGACACTGACTAACAGTAGTCAAGCCACCCGAACTGCCTTAGTTGTGGTGGTATAAATCATTTGATACGACAAAAAGTGTAACGCATTAAAGAAGACGTGTTAGACCCCAAACATCTTAAGACCAAATTCGATTCAGGTCTATTTAAGACGGTTAAGCTATGTCCGTCTGTCTGGCTGGCTGGTGAGCATGATTACTCGTGTAAACCTTAACTGATCGGTATGAATTACCAGTATTAATTTTTTCCAAAACGAAGTAATGAGATTGTAAATGGGCAGAATAACCCCACCCCTTCTGGTACCTCCCATACCTCCCAAAATTACATATTTTTGGAAAAATAATATTTCTCCATTAACTTCTAAACCGACAGCAGGACGACATTTCAATTTGGTTAGTTAAATTACCCTGCAATAATACAAAACCCCTCAGAACATACAAATCATTGCTCCTATCGTTCTGGTAACTTCGATTAACGCCCATAAAGCAGAGCCAAGCAGCCCATAGACTCGCGAGGCCGGTATTAATCGTATTTTTCACACATACACAGACAATACACTTAAACCGGTACAGAATGTTGTTCCAACATTACAATGCTACGTGGCACATATTCCAAGTACCTATCATCATATCTACATAAAATAAATCACAGTACAACACTTGATTTTGGGACTCAATTCTGAGAACTGCACGTGAAAGTAGCCCTAAAAAGAAAAAGTTCTGCATCATTCGTTTTGTCAAATTACATGCCATAATAATTAAATATCGATTTGAAGTTAGTAAGTATCGTATAAGGGGAATATGTCACGTTTTAGGCTCTTTTATTATATTGTTATATGGTGGCGTATGATTATCATAAGTAATATTCCACGTAAATCATACGCCTCGGAGTACAACAGTTTTATTGTAACTGCTACAAAATAAACCCAGTTCAAAATCATTTGATGCATGGAAAAGTGAAACTGTTGCTTATGTAAGGAAACGTTATATGAACAGATTAAAGGAATTGTCAATCTTAGTGGTTCTCGAGTTATGTCAAACTAAAGAGCCTAAAACGTGACAAATTTCCCTATACGATACTTACTAACTTCAAATCGATATTAAATTATTATGGCATGTAACTTGACAAAACGAATGATGCAGAACTTCTTCCTTTTGGGGCAAATTTCAAGTGCAGTTCTCAGAATTGGGTCCTAAATCAATGAGCTGAAAAATGTTGGTCTGTGTATGATATAGTTATCTCTCACAGAGGTGACATGTATTGGCCAACTGGATTTTTTCCTCTGTGTATAAATCACAATTCATTGATGTCCTTAAAGTATCTTCCGGCAGCCCATAGCCTCGTGAGGCTAGAGTTCAAAATCATTTGATGAATGGAAAAGTGAAACTATTGCTTATGAAGGGAAACGTTATATAAACAGATTAAATAAATGCCACGCAGCCCATAGCCTCGCGAGGACGGCAATAATCAAAACGATCGGAAATTCACACGTTAAGCTATGTTTGATTCACAGCAGTTGTTCCACGGTCCGTCTATGCTTAAGAGTTGTGAAAGCAACACCAGGCACATTTGTTTGACTTCACATACTTCTTGTTATTATTTGACAGCAGTAACATAAATTGATCCATCAGTAACTGCATCTAGAAAAGAATTCAAAGTCCTTCGGTCTTTTGCGCTCCGTAGACAGTTGGCCAGACGAAGCTTTGATAACAGCTCTTTCAGCTGGTCCATTTAACGAAGTTTTGGCCAACCCATTAGAGCCGCCCATCGCAATTATTGATGAAGCCTTTCTAGGTGCAACATTGTCATCCATTCATACATTCATTCATTCATACATTCACACATTCATATCCAATGGACACTGTCCATGCCAGCACTTTCGGTATAGTTGAACACACATAACAACGTCGATGTCGTTATACAACTCATTAAGCTCATGGTTTACTCGACGACGGTACTTGCCGTTAACTATTATGGGTCCAAATATTTTTTGAAGTATTTATCTCTCAAATAAGTATTTATCTTTCATAGATTGATCCGTTTGTGTCGTTACTCAGAATTCAGCATTACAGGTAGGATCAGTGCCTGGAACAGGGGGATAATTGTACTTCGAGAAAAAGATTTGTCATTAAACCGCT
The DNA here is from genome assembly GCA_964034835.1 of Muscina levida. Classification (NCBI taxonomy): domain Eukaryota; kingdom Metazoa; phylum Arthropoda; class Insecta; order Diptera; family Muscidae; genus Muscina; species Muscina levida. Next base: position 167,805,671 of record OZ035880.1, on the reverse strand, counting down.
TGCTTAGTCCATAGCAGCAGTGAATTACGATCAAAAGTCGTCTCTTGATTTTCAAGCTGACATTGTTATGTTTGTTTATGGCGGCGCCTGGGTAGACAAATCATCGACCACTTCGAAGTATAAGTTGTCAACTTTCATGCAGTATCCATACTTTGTTTGTTGAAACAAAGAACTTGCATTTGTCCTTATTTAACACCAGACCCACTACTTGCCAAAGCTCTAGAAGGTCGCAGAAACATTTCGCAGTCTACGGCCAATGATATAAATATCATCGGAGCTTTCTGCATGATTATCTCCGTTATGATGTTAAAGAAATAGCATGACAGACTGTAGCCTTGTCTAAAGCCTCGTTTGGTAGAAAATAGTTCACTAAGATATATGCAAATTTTCCCTGAAGATTTCGTGTCAGTTAGTGTCATCCCGCAAAGTTTTTTTTCTGGTGTATCGGACTGTCGATTGCAACTTTGAATACGATTAACATAAGGAAGGTCTTCTCCAGGATATGTCGTAGTGTAAATATCTTGTCGATCGTGGATAAATAGGTCGTGGTAAATAGTCACACTCATAAGGTCCAATCAACTTCGCTAGAACGGGCTTTACACTTCACATAACATTTCTGCCGACTGCTTGCCAAAGCTCGAGAAGGCCGCAGTAACATCCCGCAGTTCTCAACCAATGATATTTATGTATATTATCGGAACCAGTCATGTTTACTGCATTCTTCTGCATGATCATCTCCAATTTGATGTTAAAAAGATCGCATGATAGACTAGCGCCGTGTCTAAAGCCTTGATTGGTATAATGGCTTTTTAACTAAAGACTTCGTGTTATTGCCATTCCACGCAGTCGCCTCAGCTTCGTGGGAATACAAAACTTAACTATAGCATCTTATAGTTCCTGTCGATTTCAACTTTGTATTTGATTAATATATGGTAAGTGTCAATCTGAATTTCTTGTGTCTTCTCCCGGATATGTCATAGTGTGAATATTTGATCGGTCGTGGATTTACTAGGCCTATAGCCACATTTAAAAGGTCCCATTAGCTTCTTTCTCTTAACACACTAGGTAGGACCTTGTATACAAAAAAAAATCTTAATTTCCCTTTGCACCCCATGAATGAGGTATGGGATAGCTTCTCGCGTTGTTGTGAATTACCACGCTTCCTCCTTTAAGATTCACAACTAACGGCACCTACTTGTTTATCGACGAATGCGAACGTCACTGTTTAAGAAGCTCTTACTAAACACGCTGATTGACTCGACACTAAGACTGCGAAGTTGCTGTCGACAACATTCAAGGGGAGCCGACAATGAAAGAACAATTTTTTTTTTAAGATGACTGGAGCCAGATGTGAACCTGCGATATCCCGCATGGTAGTCGCGTGTTCTAACCACTATGCCACGGCCGGTCCCAATGCGATGGGTAAAAGCCTGATCCCACGATAGTTGGTACACAGGACCTAGAACACTCAGATTCCAATCATCGGGCATCCATTCCTTGAGCCAAATCATGTTTATGAGTTGATGCATCAAAATCTCTACTGGCAGTCTATCGGCTCCCTCAACTATATTATTTTTTAGCTGCGCCATTGCCTCGGTAATCTCGTTGCCGCCGCAATCTACTCCGTCGTCGATGACTGGCTTGATTTCGTCACTTATGCTGCCTTCGGGAACGAGCAGAGAAATTGTTGCCTCCATGTTACCAGTACACTCTGCGTGTTCAGATTTTCATATCTGTTCTTACAGGTGGGGATCCCTGTTCCAAAAACCTTTGTTTTTTTTTCCTTTTGGTAGAACTTTTGGGATTTACCTCCATTCCTGTAGTTTTTGATATTCCGGCTCTCTCTCTCTCTCTTCTTCGATAGAAGTTTTTACCGCTTGAAGAGATGCTTTAGTTCCCTCCTATTCTTCCCATTATATCACTCGGTTACCGCACGAGTTGCCATTGGCTGCAATTTTGTCCTGTATGTAACATCCTTTTCCTGAGACTTTGCGCGAATAATAGGAATGGTTTTTCATAACCCAGTGCATTCGTTGTGGTAGTGTTCATAGAATTCGCAATATGTTGCCACTGTGTGTCGGTAACATCAGAATTTAGATAGCACAAATTCATTTGAAACCCATTTATAAATACAATCTAATAATACTGCTATTCCCCTTAAATTGAACACGCTGTAGTTTCAAACCACATTTAACAACTTTAACACGAAACATCACTCTGAATATCTCGTCATTCATAATAGGCCCTACCTATAGTAGGCAACTTCTCGCTCACAACATTATAAATTTACCATTATTTATTTCAAATGTAATTTATCTACAAACTATTGGTTTGCTCATCAGAATAATGTTACACTTCCTATAATAAGAAAATAAATATATAATTTTAAAATCTATCCTAATTGGATCTATAAATACTTTATTAGATTAGCAAATATATATTTATTTTTCCCATGAAATTAAACAAATTGAGTGTATCCTTTCACTTATCGCAATATGTTAAGCAAATTATTGCTGCAAATCCCTGGAAATTGTCTAAACAACATTTTCACAATATTTAACTACAAATTAGCAAGTGTTGTAACTTTAATATTTCATTACAATTCAAACAAAGTGTCACACTTACCTACTTTTGAGATATGTTTAAAACAAAAACTTTTAAGTTCAAAACTACCAACTATAAACTATTTACATAATACATGTGTGTGTGTGTTTGTGTTAGTGATGAAAATAGACAATGTTAGTGTTTTGTCATTTCAAATGGCACAGGACGAAATTGTCCTGCAGTTGTCATAGACTTTGTTTTATGACCAACATTTTTAGCTATTTAGATAAGGGAAATAGTTTTTGGTTAAAACAAAATACAAAAAATTCCCATTCCATTCTTTTCCATTTAATTGCTAGATAAACTAAAACGAGCTTAACATTGTTGGAGTTACCGTACAGGTAGTTGCTGCCACGTGTACAAAAATAATCTATTACAAATTGTTAATGTTTCGAATTGTTGCCAAAACCAAAAAGAGAAAGGTCACAGATATTAGCATGATAACAGCGTAGCAGAGTTGTGTCAATCACGCACAAGATGGAGGTATGATTCAAGGATATATGTTTGTTAATATTGGGGAATATAAGACATTTATTATTGGTAATCTATAATTATTCACAACAATTATTAACATTAGTGGCCATATGATATAAAAAGCAATAATTAGTGCGGTTATATAAAAAGATACTAAATATCTAGACATTTCAATAATGTATATAAAACATAAATTTCTTGCCTAAAGTTTGGTATGTTTGCACACCCAGCGCCATCAAGTTGTTTGCTTGAAACAACTGTGTCCAGGGATATTTGATGGTAAGCAGCATGATTAGTAATTACTACTTCCCTTATCTTATCTTAATTCGAGAGAGAGTTTTTCAAAACTGTAATTAAGTCGCCAAAAGTAAAAACGTATCACTGTTACTACTGTCACACTTTTGTTTCGTATGTTCAATATCACAAATCTAACGATACAGTTTGGGGAAGGCGGGATTTTCTAATTTGAGATTTCTGATCGTTATTCACTTGAGCATAACCAGAATTTCTCTTTGGAGGTCACCAAGCTGCTCACAACGTCCGATAAATAACGCATTCCGAGGGCCATGCCATTCAACATCCGTTCAGAGGTAGCAACTATGAGAAGGAGCAATATCTAAAAAAAACGTAATTTCCCTTTACACACCATGAATGAGGTATGGGATAGCTTTTTGCGTTGTTGTGAATTAATATGCTTTTTATTTTAGATTCACAGCAAACGACACCTACTTTTTTATCGACGAATGGGTACGTCGCTGTTTGAGAAGCTTTTACTAGACATGCCGATTAACTCGACACTTATACTGCGAAGTTGCTTTCGACAACAGCCGAGGGGGCCGGCAATGAAAAAAAATGTAGATGACTGGAGGCGGGAATCGAACCCGGGATCTCTGTGTTCTAACGGGCGGTCCCGGTGCAATATCGGGTAACCTAAATGTCATGCTACCACCGATGCGTCTTAGGAAGTAGGTAGAACTATTGTTCCTGAAGCCCCAAACAAAGGCTTTCTTAGTTGCCTTGGCAGCCCTAAGAAACTAGAATTGGGCGCGGTGGGATAATAAGCCACTCTCCTTACACAAAAACAACAATTTTGAAAACATTGAGAAAAGAAAACACAAACCACCGCAAACATTATATGGACCATAATTTAAGGATATGAACCTGGAATGTCCAAACTCTCTAGTGAGATGGTGCCTTTATTCAATTGGCGTATGACCTCGACAAATACAAAGCTGACATCAACGCCACACAGGAAATGCGGGAGGCGGGACAAGGATACATACGACGAAAGAACTGTGACATCTTTTCAGCTGCAATGCAGAGTGACACGAATTTGAACTTCGTCAATTGGTCTCGTGCTTTAAGCCTGCAAGTGACCGGTTAGCCACTATCCACATTAAGACAAGAAGGAAGACAAAAGCGAGGATATTTAAGGTGCATTTCATGAGCGCCTGGAGGAAATATATGACCGTTGTCCTGCCCATGACATTAAAATTGTTTTCGGAAATTTTGGTGCTAAAGTAGGAAGGAAATATAGTCGGAAAATTCAGTCTACACAACAACACCTCCGATAACGGATTCAGACTGGTAACACGGATTCATAAAGGACATAAAAACAAATTCAGAAAGTGGTAATCGGCATTTCTCAAGCGTTATGGACGTGCGAGTGATGTGCGGTGCACATATTGACTTGTAAGTGAAAAGAGAAGGGAGAAAAGAAAGAGTCAGGATATCGGATATAATTGCAAAAAATAGTGGTGAAGCCCCAAAGTTCTACCAAATTATAGAAAAGAAAGATCTTGGAAGAGGGCTAACCCCCAGTGAGGACAGAGATGGATAACTGGTCTCAGACAAGCTGCGTGTGCTGCTAATATTTAGGCAACATCTTCGTACTCTGCTCGTCCCCGAAAGCTATAAAATTACGCCAATTATCAACGACGCAGTAGATTGTTCACCATCGAGCCAAAACGAGGTCAGTACGGCAATTGCATAGCTTAAAACAAAGCTGCGAGAGCCAATGGACTACGGGACGAGCATTTTTTAAGGCCGGCAGCGATAAGCTGATAACGTGCATGCAGAAGTATGATTTGGCTCAAGGAATGCATGCCCAATTGGGGTTTGAGTTTTCTTTACCATGTGCTTAAAAAAGGCGATCCAAGTGTGTGAACCAATTATCGCGTGATTAGCCTTTTACCCATTGCATACAAGGTCCTGTCTAGTGTGGTATGTGAAAGACTAAAGCCCATCCTAGTGAATCTGATGGGGCCTTATCAGTGTGGCTTTAGACCTGGTAAACCCAAGATGGACCAGATATTCACAATATGACAAATCCTGGAGAAGGCCCAGAAATGCAGATCAATACCTAGCATCTATTAATCGATCAGAAAGCTGCATTCGAAAATCCTATATCACAGACACTATTGGTCACTATTGTTGAGTTTGCTATCCCCGCGAAGCTAATACGACTTTGCGGCATAACTCTGACCTACACGAAGTCTTCAGTGATAATAGGCAACCTGACACAGCCATTTTCTACAAAAAGACACTTTAGAGAGGGTGATAGTCTGTCATGGAGATGATCATGTGCAAGGCTGCAATAAAAACGCCTGGTGCCATCAATAATGAAAATCACATGCTGCCCTCGTATGCCGATGATATAGATACTACTGGTCGGGTCTTCAAGATGTTACTGCGGCCTTTTCAGGTATTGGGAAGCAGTCGGAAAAAGTGGGTCCGATGATAAATAAGAACAAAAGGAAGTTTTTTTTTTCAACGAATAACTCTGAGGAGCTAGATGATTTTGTCTACCTTAGAAAAGAACATGCGGAAAGCTGCAGTAAATACGACTAGAGCCATATTAAGTAAAATATGATCGCGTATACCAGCGATATAGATATCATTGTCCGATGATTCCGGGATGTTACTGCAGCCTTTTCAAGCATTAAGAAGCAGTCGGCAAAAGTGAGTCTGGTGATGAATGAGAAAAATATCAAATTATTTGTTACAACGGACATAGTGTTCATTCGTTTGGTACACTGGTGAACGTTGACAACTATAGCTTTAAAGTGAAAAATGATTTTGTCTATGGCAGTCTGGAAATCAAGAGACAAGTTTTGATTACAATCCGCTGCTACTATGTGCTAAGCTAGCGATTAAATCGCAAAGCCCTTTTCGATGAACAAAGATTTCTTAAACTCTACCACTGATCCTACCTATCTTGCTTTACATGGCAGAATCCTGGCGATTGACACTAGCGGCTCAATTTATTCAGGGAGTCTTCGAGAGAAAAATAAACAAACAAGAAAGAACTTTAAAGAATGGATTCTCATAGGGAATGTTGGTGAAGTTTTTCAAGTCTATGCACTCAAGAAATAATTCTCATTTTGTTGTGAGATTCTGGTGCATACGACTTAATGAAGAATAAGCAATCATTGTACCAAAGTCTGCTGATGAGGATTAGTGGCTGAACCCGAAATAGCTAAGTGGACTGGAAATGAACCATGAGCTGTATAACGACATCGGCGTACTGAGTGCGTTAAAATAGAACGAATGCGTTGGCACAAAAGACCACAACACAAAATGTGAAATCATATTTTAAGCTATTATCGAAATTATTTTCTCAACATATGTTATTACACCATATATCAATACCAAAAGCATTTACTGGACCGTCACTAGGCTCAAAATGCTGCAAATAGCATTGACCCTACCGCTTACTTCTGTGTTCCGTTCAACCTTGCAGCCACGTAGCAAATTGCTGATTTTTATGATTTTATCAACATTATCAGCACCTTTTTCTTACCTACATAGCCAACATAAGTTGAGAGATACCTCGTATCCTCCAAGCAGCAACATTTTCACCGATTTCCCTAATAATTTTCCACTATGTTGTCATACCTTTCCTAAGACATATGAGTATAATTTGTAATCTAGGCTAGATAACATTTGAAATGTTTTGCTGGTAAACTGCTTAGAACTTACAACATTATAAGGATGCCAAATGAGGAATGAAGATGATGACGAGAAAATAAATATGGAGACAAAAAGAAAACAAAAACAAAACAAGCAGCAGCAAGATAAGATAAGATGTTGTAGTACACAAGTACCTTAATGTAACACAAACACGACGATGAGAAAGGTCAGAAGCGGAGCTTAGGAGTTGTAAGGCCTTTTTATACACTCACACTTAGGGAAGAGGGTACATATGTATATATTATTTGATACGGGAAAAAGTATAAGGCATTAAAGGATACGTGTAAGGTTCCAAGTATCTTAAGGCCAAATTCGTTTTAGGTCTTTTTAAGACGATTGAGCCATGTCCGTCTGTCTGGCTGAATGGTAGGCAGGATAACTTGAGTAAACCGTAGCTGATGCTTATGCAAATTAATCAGTATTAGTATTCTTCAAAACGAAGTATTGGAATTGTAAATGCGAAGAATAGCCTCACCCATTGTCGTACTAAACATACAAAATTACCTATTTTTGGGTTATTGATATTTCTTTCGTGGCGTATGATTTACGTGGAATATTACTTATGATAATCATACGCCACTATATAACAATATAACTAAAGAGCCTAAAACGTGACAATTTCCCCTTTACGATACTTACTAACTTCAAATCGATATAAAATTATTATGGCATGTAACTTGACAAAACGAAAAATGCAGAACTTCTCCTTTTTGGGGCTACTACCACGTGCAGTTCTCAGAATTGAGTCCCAAACCAATGAGCTGAAAAATGTTGTATTGTGTAATTTAATGATTAATGAAATATTGTTATTAATATGTAAATCATATTGTAAAACCACTAACATGTTCTCGCTGATACTTCGAATGCCTCTTTACCACAACTCCTTGTCAATTTCGCCCCCCACCTTGTAAAGTAGTGAGTTCCAGTGCTGTTTTGTTGTTGTTTCCATGTATTTACTGTAATACTTTTTTTTTGCAGCACAACAATCTACTCCTTCATAAATTCCATACCAAAAACAGAATCCTTAAGAATGATGAAGGACATTTTTTAACTGCAATCTTCTTTAGCTACAACTAGAGCTGATGCCAGCCTCTTTTGCTTTCATTCATGTTTAACCTGCCTTCTACTACCACCCCCTCCACTCTCCTAAACAACACACGCTTTACCTTCTCTGTAAGAGCAGGACCTCACCAGCATCTTAAGATTGAATGAATGACGGCGTCGGCGACGTAGGTGTGTGTTTACTTGAACTCCTTACAACAACAAAATGTGACACCAAAAGGAAGAGAACAAACAGCAACTACACGACGAAAAAAACAATAATAAGACTAAAAGGAGACACAAGTATAAGGGAAGGCATAATAACATTGTAAAACTATTATTCTAAACACGTACGGAACACAACAAGTCGAGCGACACCACCAACAACAATTGCTTAGGAGACAAAGCTTACAAGTGGCGAGAAAAAAAAACAAAACAAACAACAGTCAGGATAACAATTTTAGTTGTTGTTAATACAAAACTACACCTCCGCCCCAACTAAGGCTATATAATATCGACAATTACAAAGGCAACAACATAACTATATATACACAAAATAAATGTGATAGCAGCATTAAGAGAGAAAAAGAGAGAGTGAGAGCGGGGCAGGGCAACTTAAACTTTTTATCCAAATGCGTAAAATAAAGCTAAAACACTTAACAGCAATTGTATGATTATTGTTGTTAAAAACAAAATGTATCCAATTATTCATACAAACGCCGCAACACTTATAATGCCGTTGTAGCCACTACTGCTGCTCCTGCTGCTGCTACCACCTTCAACTATATAGCTAACGCTCCTTTTAGCTATTTCGCCCCCTCCCATTTACCCAACACTCACTCTCTCTGGCCAGCAGTACAGAGCAACATCGAAGGTAATTGTTGTTGGCCAAAAAACAAAAGTGCCATTGTCGATTTGTTGTTCGTTTCAGAGTTTTGTAATAAAGACACGGGGGGCAGAGACAGTCACACAGACACAGAGAGAGCGAGAGCTAGGGATTGTAATGAAAGGTATGAATTGATGGGAATAGCAAGCACTACAATTGTTGGCAATGAGTGGTATCATAATCCTTGAAGACAATGTAGTAATAACAATTCAGAAACACAGGTTTAGTGTAATGAATACTGTTGTTGTCGTTGTTGTTATTGTTGTTGTCGTTGACGTTGGTGGGCCAGGGATATTCATTTTTGGTATTTTTTTCGTAGAAAGGCGGGAACGTTGTCTCACTATTGTACGTATTTTTGGTTATGACACTAATATTTCCTAAGCAGCATAAAGTCATAGAAAGGAAATGTTGTGCTGAATAATTAACAGTCACGGAAGTTGTTGAGTTACTTTATCATCGTTTGGTGTATGTGTATTTGAACTTATTTTTAACTAAATTAAACGAAAATCAAGCGGCATATCTATTTTTGTTGTCTAAGAGCTTTGGAAAACATTGATGTTGTTCGCGATAGTGTGGCAGAAGAGCTGTCAACCTCGACCAAGCAGTTACCTTTAATGGTGTTCGCTATTGCAAGATGATAACAGACTTCATGAGGCCAGAAATAGAGGTTATGGACCTGGACGATATGTGGTTCAAACAGGATGTGCCACTTGCCACACAGTCAACGAAACAATGGCTCTATTGCGCAAGAAAAATGACCGCATTATCTCACGATATAAATTTTGCGAAATTAATTTTGCGCCACGACCACGTGATTTGACATCGTTGGACTTCTTTCATTGGGGATATTTATATTATATATAAGCTAGAGATATAAAATTTAACAGATGGAATTTAAATTTTGGATAAGTGGGCGTGGCAATTCTAGGGTGATACAATTTGATACCCAGATAGTACTCGGCTGTACAAATATGAATATGTAGACGAAATTTTAATTCTAGAACTGAGGGGGAGGGGGCCGGTAAAACTGTATTTTAGCCGTAAAAAAAAAATTTTGGTACACAACACAAATATGAGATATAGAGACGAAATTTTAATTTTCAATCTAAAGGCGGAGGGGTCGTGGTAAAACTGTTATTCGGTTCTAGAAAAATAATATCTATATATATAAAAATGGTGGCAAAAATGTATAGTAATTCATCAATTGAGAACGGCTGGGTCGACTTTGCAGAAATTTTTTTTCATTTCTTCGTAATTTCCAGGAGCAGGTTTATGTAAAAGAAAATTTTGGGAAAATCCTCCGGAAAAGTCGGAAAATTCGAAAAATCGAAAATTGCTTTTTTGTATGGAATTTTGTGTGCAATTGTTACAGAATGGCTTTTCAAATAGAAAAATAGAAAATTTTTGCTAAAAAACTCGGAAAATTCCGGAAAAATATAACAAAAAAAAAATTTTTTTTTCACGAAACTTTTCATTTTATCGTATGATTTAAAAAATTTGGGCGATGTTACTGTGAAAAATTTCGAAAAATTAATCCCAAATGACTTTGCGAATGGAAAAATAGAAAAATTCTTGGTGGAAAACTCGGAAAATTCCGGAAAAACTTAATTTTTTCTACAAAATTGCGCATTGTATCGCTTGATTTGATAAAAATCTCAAATTGAATTTTTGTTTAAAATTTTGTGTGCAATTGTATTGACTTTTCGAATGGAAAAATAGAAAACTTTTGTTAAAAATTACGAAAAATGTCAAAAATTTGAGATAATAAAAAAATTCTTGGTGGAAAACTCAGAAAAAAAACTCGAAAAAGTTGGATTTTCGACGAAATTTTCCATTGTATACCTTGATTTAATTATTTAAGTCGACGTGAAGGTGGACAATGTGTTATGATGCTTGGAAAATTTCGGATTATTGTGAAATTGATTATGTTAAAAGATTCAACGCAAACAATTTTAATATCTTCTGCATGAGCATAACGCATTGGTCCAATTGTTCAAATCTGCATTGAATACAATGCATTTTGACGATCACAAAATCATTATCAGAGCTGACAAAAGACCCTCTGGGTGCCATGTAAGACAATTCAATGCTCCCACTGTAAATGAAGTCGCAGTGGTGATTGTTGGGAAGAATGGGGAATCACGCGATATTGCTCTCAAGCGTCGGGATGGTAGATAACTGACGCCCGTGTACGAGACTCTTCGGTCATATGATCTACTTCAATAACCGTTGATGTTCTGCCGTGGAAAGGATGGCTATCACCTCAATGTTAGTCAATAGAATGAAAGGATTGTTTACAAGTCATCACTTCTTTTTCATTTTCCATTTAAGTTAGAATTCGTATTTCAGGAGAAACTAATGAAATGGTTAGCTCAATGAATTTTTATGCGTATCGATTGATGATTCGGCAAGATGTTGACAATCATCTGTTAAGATATCGACGGTTATTTCAACAGTACTACATTGACATGTACGTCATGGTCAAAACGGAGCGTCTCAATTTTATTCGTTTTATTCACTCGCCACATATCGAGAAGCTCGCCAACGTTTGCATTTGCTCGAAAACGATATGCATTGGAACTCAAGCTCACCGAGGCAACTGTTTCTGCTCCAGCGAATCAAATTAGTACATTGTTTGCGATCATCATAGCCACGTATCATCTGCCGAAGCCGAGCACATTGTAGGACAAATACAAGGACGAGATTGCTGACGACATTTTGCACTGAGTTCGCATGACAACATCGAATTTCGATCTTGAAATTAACTTCTGATCGAATACATGTGTGGAGGCAATTGAACGACGAACGATTTTTGAGGTGATTCGAGACGATATGGTGGGGCTATGTTATTGCTGCCCGGAGATTTTCGTCAAACGCTTCCCGTCATCCCAAAATCTACTGCTGCTTATGAAATTAATGCATGCCTGAAATCGTCGTCTTTGTGGCTGCATGTCATGAAGTTGAAATTGACTACGAACATGAGAGTCATGTTGCAAAATGACCCATCGACTACTGAATTTTAAAGACAGCAACTGGCGCTTGGTAATGGCCAAACTCCTGTTGATGTTTCAACTGTATGAGTTGAGTTCACATCGTCGAAGGAGGAACTCATCACCAAAGTTTTCCTCGGCATTACACAAAATTATAAAAATCTAGATTGGATTAGTGAACGGGCCATACTAGCATTGAAGAATAAGGACGTCGATAGCTTGAATGTTATTATTCAAAGTAGAATCGATGGAGAACTGCATTAATAAAAATCCGTTGACAGCGCGACCAACGAAAATGAGGCGAAAAACTATCCGACCGAATTTTTTAACTCCCCAGATGTCCCAGGAATTCCGCCGCGTAATTTACAGCTGAAGGTGGGATCGATCATAAGCATGTTGCGGAATCTGAATCATCCGAAATTATGCAACGGTACGCGGTTGTCCGTCAAGAAACTGATGATCAATGTGATTAAAGCGACGTTCATCAAGAACAAATTCAAAAGAGAGAAAGTCCTTATCCCACGAATTCCTATTATTCTAACCGATCTTCCCTTCCAAATTCAAGCGAATTTAACTCCCCATTCGATTGGCATTCGATTGGCAATCTCGAATTTTCCTGCTTTTCCCAAGGTCAGCTGCACGTTGCCTGTGCGCGCATTGGCCAACCGTCTTCATTACGCCGAAAAACAGATAGGAAAACATTGTTTATCAGATCGCTCTTCACTGATTTCGATTAAATTCAAATAAATCACATTAAAACTTGAGCTATCTGCGTTTTACTATTACCCTGGAGCTTATATGTAGGCGTTACCTTAGGATCGAGACGATGTTTGCCGGGTCCGAAGTTGTATGGCAGAACAACGTTTGCCGGGTCAGCTAGTTTAGTATACAGATACATAGTACTCGGTAACAAGGTAATATGAATATGCAGACGAAATTTTCATTTAGGATCATTGGACGGAGGGGGCGTGGCAAAACTGTATTTTAGTCATAGAGAGATAAAATATGGTATACATATAGTACTCGGCAACACGAATATGACGAAACTGAAATTCTGGATCAGTGGTTGGAACGGGCGTGGCAAAACTGTATTTTAACCCTAAAGAGATAAAATTTGACACTCATATAGTGCTCAGTCACACGAATAAGAGTATGCAGACGATAAAAAATTTGATACACAAATAGTACTCGGAAGCACGAACATGAATATGCAGACGAAATTTTGAATTCCGGATCTGTGGGCGAAAGGTTCGTGGCAAAACTGTATTTTAGTCGTAGAGAGATCAAATTTGATACTTAAATAGGAATCGGTAACACGAATATGAATCTTCAAGCGAAATTTTTATTTTAAATCAGTGGGCGGAGGGGCGTGGCAAAACTGTTTTTTGAGTGATCAAATTTGATACACAAATAGTATTAGGCAGCACGAAAATGAATATGCAGGCGAAATTTAAATTATCGATCTATGGGCTGAGGGGGCGTGGCACAACTGTATTTTAGTCCTAGAGATTTAAATTTTGATACCCAGATAGTACTCTGCAACTCGAATAAGAATATGCAGACGAAACTGTTATTCTGAATCAGTGGGTGGAAGGGCGTAGCAAAACTGTATTTTAGCCCTAGAGAGATAAAATTTGACATTCACTCGGCAACACGAATATGAATATGCAGACGAAATTGTAATTCAGTGGGCGGAGTGGGGCGGCAAAACTATATTTTAGTCCAAGAGAGATAAAATTTGATACTCAAATAGTACTCGGCAAAACGCATATGAATATGCAGATTAAATTTTAATTCTGGATCAGAGGGAGGAGGGGCGTGAACAATTGAATTTTAGCCCTAGAAAGATAAAATTTGATACACAGGTAGTACACTCGGCATTACAGGTTCGAATTTTCAGGCGAAATTTTATTTTCGATAGTGAGATAAAATTTGTCACACAGCAAATACTCGGAACAACAGATATGAATATGTTAACGAAATTCTAACTTTCGATAAGCGGCCAAGCTAATAAAAGTAATGTGATATAAAACAAGTACAGTAATTTAAGTCAGGTAAACTGACTGATAAATACCATCACGCAATATAAGATATTGTTTAAGTCTTGAGTTATTGATATTAACCAATTTTTAAGTAAAATCACATGTATAATTACACTATGCAACAAATGAAAACTTTTGGCAAAAAACAAGAACTTGACAGTATAGATTCAATTCTACTATCGAAAAGTTATAACCTCTATGGACCTCAAAAGTTTCTCAAAGTCAGTGAGCCCCTTGAAAAAAGGCGTTATCAGTTTTTGTCGAACAGCTAACACATACTTCGTGATATCGCTAAACTATATTCGACAGTAATGTAGCTGGGAGTTTCGGGCAGAAATATTATTATCAATGTATGTCAAAAAATGTTTCATATTTTTGCACTTTTTTCAAAAATATTGAGGAAGAAATTATTAAAGTTAAACAACTTCCGTGAACATATCAATACATTCTGAACGTGTCTAGGCACCCTAAATTGCTCATAAAGACCACTATGGGACCGGTTTTTTGTACCTTTCCACACTTATGCGCCAGTAACGTGGTTGAATATCAACCGATTTTAAATTTCTCAGTGCATTTGGAAAGAAGAGACTGTGGCCTTTTCATCGATATATGTAGTTATATTGGTGACTAGCCATATCTAACGGTTATTGCTACGAAATTGCAAACTTTTTGATTTTTTCACTATTTTTTATGTTTGAAGTTTGTATCAACTATTTTAAAACGCATACTTGTCTTACTTAATTCAGTGTACTTTAAACCGGATCGAAAAAAAGTTGTCAATGTTACTGCCTTACATGAACAGTTACGCCAAAACAATTTTATGGGCGCCACAAAAGCGCCAGATTCTGTTTTTTCAATAATATTGTAACAGGGACAATTTCAGTTATTTATATGGGAGGTATCAGAAGGGGTGTGTCAAATAGTTAGGTTTTCTGAGGTTTTGCCTTCTATCACAAGATAAGTTCACTGACAAAGGTTTCGGTTTTCTTAGGGTTTGCCTACTATTAAAATATAATTAGATAATCAAATTCAAATATCGTTTTGTATGGGAGGTATCAGAACGGATGGGGCTATTCTGCCCATTTATAATCCCATTACGTAATTTTGGAAAATATTAATACTGGTAAATTGTCATATCGAGCAGTTAATGTTCACTCGAGTTATCCTGCTCAACAGCCATCCAGCCAGCCAGGCGGACATACGGACATATTTTAAACGTCTTCAAAAGTCCGAAACGAATTTGGTCTTAAGATACTTGGGGTCAAAATTATCTCCTTTAATGCGTTACACTTTTTCTCATATCAAATGATATATACACTCATCCCTAAGGGTGATGGTATAAAAAAAAAATTAAATATTAAAACATTGGATTCCGATACACTTATTGCTTTAATGTACCAAAAAGTACAATTTGTTATACCAAAAAGTACGTTAATTGAAACAAAAAGTACACCTATATTAACTAAAAGAACAATTCATTTTACCAAAAAGTACATTTATTGAAACAAATTTATTGTACCAAAAAGTTAAATTTTTAGTACCAAAAACTACTTGTTTTGCTCAAAAGAGCACATTTCTTGTACCAAAGAGTACATTAATGTTGCCAAAAAGTTCTTTAGTAGTACCAAAAATTTTAAATTTATAATACCAAAAAGTACTTTTATTCCACTTTTATTATATTTATTATACAAGAAAGTACATTTATTGTGTCGAAATGTAGTTTATTGTAACAAAAAGTATTGTGCAGTAATGCAGACATGACACTTTTTAACAAAATATTTTTTTTTTTTGTCAATCAAAGACGTTCCGATTGGTAGGCGGAACGGACGTGGAATTTTTTTTTTTAGGTCTTTATTCGGTTAAATTTGTATACAATACTACGCAGTACATGTATGAATTTGCAGACGATTTTTTTAATTTTGTCTGTATAAAATTTACTTTCGATCAATATATGAATTGTTTTTTCACCATATATACAGATAAATCTTGATAAACAAGTAGTACGCGGCACTTCAGGTATGAATATGCAGTTAAACTTTTTATTATCGATCAATGGTTATAGAGAGATACCATTCGACACAAAAAGACGTTGTTGGTTTGACCAGATAAAGCATTTACTTGAGGTAACAAATTGTTCACAGAGAGCATAAGTTCGAAGCTTGAAATCGCAGCATTGCCGGGCCCACTAGTATATCTAAGTAATGTATACAAATAGGTGTACATTTTGATGTCACCACTAACTGTGAAAACGGTTCGACCGATTTATACCATAATTTAAGTGTAAGTTAGGGACGGTCTGTAGATATTTTAAGTTAAATTTTTTCCGAAATCGTGCATGTGGTTCTGAAGATATAAAAATTTTCCCCATATAACCCCATACAAATCTGTATATCTATGTATATAAGACCGGGTCACGAAAAAATTACCAAAGTCGAGGGCATCGCTTTATAGGTCTCGACGATTGCTATATTGGTCCTATAGATGTCGCTGACGTACGACATCATTCAAAACAGTTTCTCCTCCTAAAAATTAAAGCCCTTTAAAGCCAAGAATATTTTGCTTTGGAACTATAAAGCTATATAGCGCTTACAATGACTGATGAACCGTCTGAGGTATATTTTTGCAAAACTAGAAAGTCGTGAACATAACTTGAGTCGCGCCAAGAATAAAAACAATATTTCGTTGTTAACTAGATTAAAATGTATTATCCCAGGAAAATATTTAATTTTTTTTTTCCGATGTCGCTAAAAAGTATGCAATAACTTGAGCTACAAAGTATGCAATCATTAGTATACAAATTTTTCCGACAGCGTCAAGAAGTACGCAATAATTTTCGATAATAAAAAATATGTGTTAATACTGTAAATAGATCTTGTCATACGTAACTTTCAATATAAATAAAACTGTACGGTTCCAAAACAAAATGTTTCTGGTTTTTAAAGGGCTTTAATCTTAGGGAAAAAAACATTTCGTATTTTTGGTGGTAGAAACTGCATTAAATAAGACATTCATTAGAGAATGATGCCACACGTGAGCGACATCTATACGTAAGCGATATCTACAAAAAAGCATCTATAAAATACGATTTTGGCTGTATTTTCGAGGGATGATAAAATTTTTTTTTAAGTTGTCTCGAGGTTTTCTGTTAAATTTGCTCGACATTGAAAAAAATTGTATATGGGGACCCGGTCTAATTTATATATAAAAAAGAGAGTGACATTATTTCCTAAGCTTATAACTCAAGAACGCCTAGACCGATTTCGGTGATTCGCACCAATTAAGACTGGTCTTGGGCCAAGTAAGAAGAGTATCGTATATTTGGGGAAACAAAAAGGCCCAAAAAGAGATACAACTGGTACCATCACCCAGGCTTAACGGCTAAAGATATCATCGTGAAAATGTATATGAGCAATCTCCTTATAGAATTAGAGCGATCCACGCAAGGATTCATTGTAGGTTAGGCATGGTCACAAGATGGTTTCTGTGAAGTTTGCACGAAATCCGCCTAGGGTTTTTGGAGGTATAGCATTTTCAAGATTTTCCCATAAACTCCCATATCTATGTATATAAATATAAATGTATATATTGATGTCACGACTAACTGCGGAAATGGGTTCACCGATTTCTTCCATAATAATTCAAGTGAATTTTGCAAAAAAAATCCGACAAGTGGTTCCGGAGGTTTAGAGATATGGATGCTTCACTTGTTAAACCGATCCACCGAGTCCACTTTTTGTTTTAGAAAAATTCAATTTAAATCACTGATAATGTCATATTTTTTTTACTAGAAAAAAATGTCGGTTTATACAACCGAGGAACCGGTCTCGTGACTAGTGATGTACTGATTCATTCTCCCGTAGAGGTATTTGTACCCATATGATGTTTGTTT
>OZ035880.1:167675876-167787573 GCA_964034835.1 Muscina levida | reverse complement strand
AATCGCAGCATTGCGGGCCCACTAGTATATCTAAGTAATGTATACAAATAGGTGTACATTTTGATGTCACCACTAACTGTGAAAACGGTTCGACCGATTTATACCATAATTTAAGTGTAAGTTAGGGACGGTCTGTAGATATTTAAGTTAAATTTTTTCCGAAATCGTGCATGTGGTTCTGAAGATATAAAAATTTTCCCCATATAACCCCATACAAATCTGTATATCTATGTATATAAGACCGGGTCACGAAAAAATTACCAAAGTCGAGGGCATCGCTTTATAGGTCTCGACGATTGCTATATTGGTCCTATAGATGTCGCTGACGTACGACATCATTCAAAACAGTTTCTCCTCCTAAAAATTAAAGCCCTTTAAAGCCAAGAATATTTTGCTTTGGAACTATAAAGCTATATAGCGCTTACAATGACTGATGAACCGTCTGAGGTATATTTTTGCAAAACTAGAAAGTCGTGAACATAACTTGAGTCGCGCCAAGAATAAAAACAATATTTCGTTGTTAACTAGATTAAAATGTATTATCCCAGGAAAATATTTAATTTTTTTTTCCGATGTCGCTAAAAAGTATGCAATAACTTGAGCTACAAAGTATGCAATCATTAGTATACAAATTTTTCCGACAGCGTCAAGAAGTACGCAATAATTTTCGATAATAAAAAATATGTGTTAATACTGTAAATAGATCTTGTCATACGTAACTTTCAATATAAATAAAACTGTACGGTTCAAAACAAAATGTTTCTGGTTTTTAAAGGGCTTTAATCTTAGGGAAAAAAACATTTCGTATTTTTGGTGGTAGAAACTGCATTAAATAAGACATTCATTAGAGAATGATGCCACACGTGAGCGACATCTATACGTAAGCGATATCTACAAAAAAGCATCTATAAAATACGATTTTGGCTGTATTTTCGAGGGATGATAAAATTTTTTTTTAAGTTGTCTCGAGGTTTTCTGTTAAATTTGCTCGACATTGAAAAAAATTGTATATGGGGACCCGGTCTAATTTATATATAAAAAAGAGAGTGACATTATTTCCTAAGCTTATAACTCAAGAACGCCTAGACCGATTTCGGTGATTCGCACCAATTAAGACTGGTCTTGGGCCAAGTAAGAAGAGTATCGTATATTTGGGGAAACAAAAAGGCCCAAAAAGAGATACAACTGGTACCATCACCCAGGCTTAACGGCTAAAGATATCATCGTGAAAATGTATATGAGCAATCTCCTTATAGAATTAGAGCGATCCACGCAAGGATTCATTGTAGGTTAGGCATGGTCACAAGATGGTTTCTGTGAAGTTTGCACGAAATCCGCCTAGGGTTTTTGGAGGTATAGCATTTTCAAGATTTTCCCATAAACTCCCATATCTATGTATATAAATATAAATGTATATATTGATGTCACGACTAACTGCGGAAATGGGTTCACCGATTTCTTCCATAATAATTCAAGTGAATTTTGCAAAAAAAATCCGACAAGTGGTTCCGGAGGTTTAGAGATATGGATGCTTCACTTGTTAAACCGATCCACCGAGTCCACTTTTTGTTTTAGAAAAATTCAATTTAAATCACTGATAATGTCATATTTTTTTTACTAGAAAAAAATGTCGGTTTATACAACCGAGGAACCGGTCTCGTGACTAGTGATGTACTGATTCATTCTCCCGTAGAGGTATTTGTACCCATATGATGTTTGTTTTAAAACGACAAAAATTTTTTCTACAAAATACGGATTTTGTTAATATGTAAACAAGATATGCGGGAATAAGAACAGCTGTGGCCTTTGATATTAACGTAATTCGGTGTTATTAACGTGAACACTGCAACGCTTTCGAAATTGTGTCGAAGAAGCATTAAAATTTCAAATGTATAAACGTTACTATGGTTGGGATAAAAAACAATTTTAAATTTTTTCTCGCCAAGTACGACAATATTCCGGTCGGCAGCTTTGTGATTACAACATTTATATGTATTTTCAATATATTTAATTGTCAATTTAATATACAGCCACATCTTTTGCCTTGATGGGATTTTAAAAAAGTTTTTAAGTTTACCTTCCAAGTTTCCTTTTATTATGATTTTTTTCCGTTATATTCATAAAAACTTACCTAAAAAGAAACAAAAAATGAAAAGGGGATATTATTATTCCGGTATATATATTCGTACCCAGATATTTTTGAAGTATATACCGAGACTAAAAAATCCCCAAAGGATTTGGCCCCATTACATCGAAACATTTTTTTTATGGATCCTCCAATATTTTCACCCCAATATTATTTTTTGACCATTTTTAGGGAGTCCATATTTCATAAACTGTTCGGAATTTTTTCCTTTCGTCTTCGGCAAAGTTGTAGATCTAAACCAGAGCAAAAAAAGTGTCAAACAGACCGACCCAAAAAAATTGCATCTAGTGCATGAAAATTGTAAAAATATGGGAAAAAAGGCTATTTTTTCATGATTTTTTAACCCTTTAGATATATGTATATATATATTGATTTTTTAATTTCGGTAAGTGATATGTTGTTAGTTTGATCAGGTTAAGGAGTAGCTTGGGGTAGCAAATTGTTTACAGAAACATATTATAAGTACACGTCAAGTACGCAATAGCGAAGCATTGCCGGGTCCACTAGTATTAATATATATCTAAAGGGTTTGTGTGACTGAATGATCACTTCACATATCTCATAGTTTAGATTGCTGAAGCTGAAACATTGAAATTTGTCATGAAATTTTTTAATTTTATGACATCAAAACAGTATTAGACGGTAGTTATGAAATTCGCACTTTCAGAAAATGAACAGAGAAAAAGTAGCTAACATGGTATCAATCGCTTACTCCTAATAGTTGAAGCTGCACCAGAATTAAAAACAACATAAATATTAGTCGCCACAATCTTCGTTAAACTACTGGATGCCATCCAGTCTGCCATTGTCTTCTGCCCCAATGCTGACCTGGCGTTATTTAAAACAGTTTTTCTAACTGTCAATTTTAGATGCAAATATCGCACCCAGTGACTAGTTCGTGATGTGAATAAGCCACCTCTTCCAATTGCATTTGCACCACGTCTAATTCCACGAAGCCATCAAAGGCCACCATTAAAACTGATGACACCCCCTTGGCAAAGTAAACCAACATCTGCCGCCCACAAAAACACAGCAAAACCCCCCTCCCATTGAAATGTAATAAATCTTGGTAATTTTGTTGCTTCATCTTCTCTGGCCACAAGACAGAGTGTACAAATATACTGACAAACAGACAAAGGAGGCAAAACAATTGAAGACAATGTCGATGTGGTATTGTTATGCGACACTTTGTTTGCAACACGTTTTACACTTCATTGCATTTGTAATTTTATTTAAATAACTTTAGAGAGAACAAACAACTAGGACAATAACAACAACAACAACAACAGTGGCAGCGGCAGCAGTAGGACCAGGCAAGGATTGTGAAAAAAAAACAAGGAAAAATTTTCAAACTCTGCAGAGGCGACAATGCAAGGCCATCGGATAAACAACAGGACCACAACAAGTTATGCCAAAATACCAAAGCAAAGGGTGAGACAACATAACATTGCGATAAAAGCGCAATTATACATAATGTCATTAAAAGTTGAATCTTAAGTACCCCTTAAGGATGTGTAAGCATTTAAGAACTCTCCCTGCTGCAACTATGAAGCACATGTTGAATATGCTTAAGTATTTAATAGTATTACTATGCCCCCTCCCACAGTGTGTACACAATAAACACAATTTGGCCACCCGGTATTTGCTGCTTCTTTTCCTATATATGAAGGAGGAAGAGAGGGCGATGTGGCATTTATAACCTATTTATTCATTGAATCCTTGTTATTCATGCAAAACCCTTAGTTCTACTTAAACTTTTTGGTATGCGCTTTCCAAGACATTGCATGAACAGGCAAAGGCAAAAAACGAACTGATGAGGAGCAAGCAAGGAGAGAGAGAGAGAGAGCGAAGGAAGCGATTTAGGACATTCTTGCACCACAGTTATTTGGATACTTTTCGTTTACATCACCCTTAGACCGACACATAAACATTCACGTACATTGCATAGAGTTGTTTTTTTTTCTTTTTGAGGGGGTAACAAAAAATGCCTTTTAAGTGTTCCCAATTCAAGTAACTACTAGGTTATACTATGTACTGGTACATGGTACACCCTCGCTTACCCCCTCCCGACAAAATTTATATGGTACTACAAACATTTTTTAGTAGGTACTTATCCATGTGGGTCATTCATCGCCAAAATGGATTAAATTTATGGCGTACACAAATGGCCGATAATGTTTTCGGTGACACATGTGAGTGAATTATTAATTTTCAGTGGATTTTTTTTAATATGAAATGGATTTTTATATAAAGATTTGTAGAAATTAAAGCCGAAGATATCCTGGTAAAAAAAAACAAAGAGTACAGAACAGAAATAATTAAAATATTTAAATCGAAAATTGAATGTTATTAAAAGTTTTGACGCATAATCTGCCTAAAACCAACAGCTATCACGCTACTCATCAACCCATCGCTGTACGAATCTCACTCCACATCTGGCCCATTTCCTAGAAAAGGTTCAACATGCAAAAGCTGCGGTAAATGTATTTTCAAATACCCGTCGTACATGATAATTTTCTGGATGCTTAGTATCGACGCCGACAACTGGTAACGATACTGTAAATTGATTGTTTGTCGTTAGGTTTATATGCGCTGCACGTGACTATTGAAATGCGAAATAAAATGGAAAGGAACAGTATAGAAATATTTTGAATCTTTCACCAATATATAAAATTTTTTTAAAGTTTCTTCAATACATTGTAACACCGACACACACACAGACCACGACACAGAATACGAATTTTCTATTTACGTATGAGCAAATTCAAAAAGTTTTATTGAACGAGCATGTAAAATCTTTGGGTGAACGTGGAAGTGCTTTAAAGATGAAACTTGTTTACAATGAGGGATTTTTGGGAGAGATTGACAAAAATTATTGAAAAATTTAAAATGTAATTGAGAAAAATGAGATATGGCCAAGTTTTAATTTTTAGACTCACAAGTAGTAAAAATATTAAAAATATTAAAATTATTAAAAATATTAAAAATATTAATAATAGAAAAATTATTGAAAATATTAAAAATATTAAAAATAATGATATTTAATAATAATTAAAAATATTTAATTCAAAAATATTAAATATATTAAATTATTTAATATATTAAAAATATTACAAATATTAAAAATATTAAACATTAAAAAATAATAAAAATACTAAAAACATTTAAAATATTAAACATATTATTATTATTAGCCTTTAAAACAACTTGACACATATATATATTTATATCTTAGTGCCTAAGTCAGAGGCCGAAATTATTAAAGATTTCCATTTGCTTCGATCTTGTGCGCACCGTCTCCAGTCAGTCCTACCAAGCAGCGTCAGTGATTCCTCCACCTGGTCCTTCCAACGTAGTCTCCCTCTTTTGCGCCGTCCTTCGAGGTCTTGATAGAATACCTTTCGCGCTGGAGTTTCCTCATCCATTCTCACGACATGGCCTAGCCAGCGTAATCGTTGCATTTTGATTCGCTTGACGACATCAATGTCGTGGTATAACTCGTACAGCTCATGGTTCATCCGAATCCTAAACTCGCCGTTTACGCAAATGGGTCCATATATTTTCCGGAGTATTTTTCTCTCAAACACCGCCAGATGAGCTGCATCTGTCTGTGTAAGCACCCAAGATTCGGAGGCGTACAACAGGACCGGTAAAATTAGTACCTGGCACAGCTGAACTTTGGTAGTTCGAGATAGGGTGGTGTTTATAAAGTGCTCGCGTAGTCCAAAGAAACACCTGTTAGCAAGCACTATTCTCCGTTTTATTTCGAGGCTGACACTGTTGTTCTTGTTCATGGCGGATCCAAGGTAGATAAATTTATCCACTACCTCAAAGCAATAGTTTTCAACGTTCACGCTGCGTCCCCAACGGGTGGACACTTTGTTCGATGATACCATTAACTTCGTCTTGTCCTCATTCACTGCCAAACCCATTTTCGCTGACTCCCTTTCAACAGATGAGAAAACAGCTGTTACCTCTCGCATCGTTCGACCGATAATGTTGAAATCATCGGCATATGCGAGCAGCATGTGGCTCTTTTTAAATATGGTGCCAGATATGTTAACCGCTGCTTTCCTTAACACCTTCTCCATCACTATGTTGAACAGCATACATGACAAACCGTCACCCTGTCTAAGAACTCTCGTCGTATCGAATGGTGCAGATAGATCCTTGCCAATCCGAACAGAGGATTTGGTATTTGTAAGGGTACACCGGCAGAGACGAATTATCTTCGCAGGAATACCGAACTCAGACACGGCTTCGTATAGTCGATGCCTGATGGGACTATCGAAGGCAGCTTTGTAATCGACAAAGAGGTGATAAGTGTCGATTTGCTCTTTATGGGCTTCCTCCAGAATCTGCCGTAGTTTAAATATCTGATCAGTCGTAGATTTGCCTGGTCCAAAGCCGCACTGATAAGGCCCAATCAGGTTTTCTATAATTGGCTTTAGACGCTCACACAGTATGCTAGACAGGACCTTATACGCAATCGGTAAGAGGCTAATTCCACGATAGTTTTTACACTCACTACGGTCACCTTTTTTGTAGATTGGACATAGCACACTGAGATTCCAATCCTCTGGCATGCTCTCCTGAAGCCAAATGTTCTCTATGAAATGTTGCATGCTTAAAACAAGCTCATCTCCACCCGCCTTAAACAACTCAGCTGGTAGACCATCAGCCCCAGCGGCCTTGTTGTTCTTTAGGCGGGATATG
The DNA here is from genome assembly GCA_964034835.1 of Muscina levida. Classification (NCBI taxonomy): domain Eukaryota; kingdom Metazoa; phylum Arthropoda; class Insecta; order Diptera; family Muscidae; genus Muscina; species Muscina levida. The sequence goes on along the minus strand of OZ035880.1, from coordinate 167,780,711 downwards.
GCAGTTGTTATATCAGTTTGGCTCGGAGGTGGACACTCGATGTTATCATCTCGGATTGGCGCACAGTCTTCTTCCGTCAAGTTTTCACACATCAATAGGCTGCAGAAGTGATCTTTATATATTCTCAGTACGCTCTCGGAGTCAGTAACGAGATGACCATCCTTGTCTTTACAGGAGGGAAGACCTGTTCCATGTACCTTTCCTTTTATCTTCTGATAGAATTTTCTGGCTTCACCTCTGTTCCTGTAATCTTCAATACACACATTATTCCGCTCCTTAAGCTCTCGATTTTTTCGCCTGAAGAGTCGGGTCGCCTCCCGCCTCTTCTCCCTATACTTTTCATGAACAGCTCGCGTTGCCATTGGCTGCAGTTTGGCCCTGTATGCAGCATATTGTTCCCGGGTGCCATCGCAGCATTCGTCATCGTACCAGGCATTATCGTTAAAGGGCTTCACATACCCCAGTACGGACCGCGCAGTCCTTTCCATCGAGTGGGCAATATGTTGCCATTGCGCGCTAGTATTTTCGGGAGTTGGAGCATCAAGAAGTAGTTGAGTGAGTTGGTCAGAATAGGCGTTGGCTCTCCGCGGTCTGCAGTTTAGCGATGTCCAGCTTTCTCTGTGCCTGGTTACGCAGGGTTTTCGCTCTGCTTAGCCTAGTACGCACATTCACTGCAGTGAGGTGGTGATCCAAGTTGATGTTCGCACCTCTGATCGCTCGTACGTTTAAGACACTTGACGCGTGCCTTCCATCGATTACCACGTGATCAATTTGGTTTCTCGTTACTTGATCGGGAGATATCCACGTTGCTTTGTGAATGTTTTTGTGGTCAAATCGTGTGCTGCTAATTACCATGTTCCTTGCTGCAGAGAAATCAATCAGTCTGATTCCGTTTGGCGATGTGTCAGTATGCAGACTAAATTTTCCGACTGTTGGACTAAAGACATTCTAATACACACAAGCTCTAAGCTCTAACAGATCGACAATAACAAATAAGAGCATACATACACGGGAGGTACACTGGGTTGGAATTTGTTGCCAAAAACAATTCTGTGCAATTTTGTCCAATGGACAAAGCATAGACAAGAGCTTGTGTGTATTATGTTGACGTGTGGTCTTCGTTGATACCATTTTTGCACCGGTGTGTGTGAGCTTCACATTGATTGCTTGAAGCTTTTAACACTTAAGGTTGTGATAATGAGTGGAGAAGTCACAGCAAACGGCAATGAAGATGATGGTTTGGCAACCATCGAAATAGCTATATGCCCTGCCAGCTGTCAACATAATACATTTCACACAACTCTTGTAAAACAAATTCTATTAGCGATAATAAAAAACAGATCTCAAACCGAACAATGAAAAACATATTCATATTTCTAACAGATCGACAATAACAAACAAGAGCAATTGTAAAAATATTCAAAACATAATATTTAACTTAAAACCTAATATTTCACTGACTTCTTCTTCGAAAAATTTATATATTCTACTATAGTATTCCGCAGATTTAAAATCAAACTATATAACACATATGTACCATAGAACCCATAGTGCACCTCGGCCTAAATTCCAAATCACCACACACTATCATCATATATGGCTTTGCCAGGCAAACTTCATCATCCAATATCCCCATTTTCAAACTTTTTGATATTCGCCTAAAAACGAGTAAAATGCTGCCTTTTTCCCACAAAAGTTAACTTTAAAAAGGTGTGCGTGCATGTGATTAGAGGTACTGGTGAATGTATTCCTGCTCACTCAGTCGTTCGTTCGTTCTTTCGTGTGTCTGTCGATTTGTAATATCCTATAATTTGATTTGAGTATTTGTTAAGAATATCGATTAAAGTAAAATTGGTAAACAACAAGGTCTTCTTTCATGTTGTGTACGGCATAAAACAAAAAAGTTGTACCTCCTACTCCTCCTTCTCCTGTTGTGGTTGTTGCGCAAGCAGAGTACAAGTTTACACCAAAAATTGTTGCATGTATTGATATTTAAATAGACCAACACACACACATACAGTGAATTTTATATGCATATACAACCAATGTACTCTCTTTTATAAGTACAAATATTTTGAAAACTTCTTGTTATTGCCATTATTGTGCTGCTATTGCCATTGTACTAAGTTGAGGTTACGTGATTTTTTTTATTCTTTTAAAATTTATTTTTTGGTAAGAAGATTAGTCGCTAACTAGGAGGATGAGGGGAGATGAGGGCAACAGAGTTTTTCAATGAAGTTTACCAAATGTGTATGAATTTGTAGTCGTAGCGTTTTGTTTAAATGCAACCCATGCAATTTATAACAGATATTTAAGTCACCCGTCGTCGTCGTCTGTACGTCCCCCATGTCTCTTATGGTTTCACAACGACCTCATTTATAATGGCTTTGTTATGTAAAAAGTAATAACTATGAGGTAAAATTTGTCGTTTTTATTTTTCTTTGGGGTTTTTAGTGGATTTCCTTTCATAATGACACAGATTTTTGGAGATGGTTTTTATGGAAATATTGTGTATGAAAGCAATGTTGGTATGTACGACAGTTGCCTTAAGCACTTGGAATGTGCCATAACGAAGTAGTTGATTAATTTTGTCATATTGTGAAGTGATAGTAGAGGAGTAGTCGTTGTTATGTGGTTGTACATAGTTGCTCAATGAATTCTATAGCAATTTGGAGATGTTGTTGATTTAATATGTTTTCTCGTATATGAAATTTCAGTAAGCTTTCATGACAAGATGAGAGAGAATTGTAAGATAATGATAGAATTGTTTGTGGAGGTTCATTAATTGTAAATAATAATAAAAATAATGTCGATAATATTTCAGATACATATTATCTATTAGCAATTAATTAATATACACAAGATTAATTAACGTGTTACAAAAATGGTAAATAACACTTGCAATGGCATTACTTTTACGGAAGCTTTGCAAATTGAGAATACTCCAAAGATATATTGAAGGGAAAGGTACTCGATATCGAGTAATCTGATCCCGATATATGGATACTTCCAAATTCAATTCGTATTAAAAAAGTTTTTTTTTTTATCAAATTACAATTCAATGTATTACACTGTAAGACAAATTTAAACTTTTGGCCTCACACTTGATCAAACTCACCAGATTATGAAACTATAGCTCAAAACAAATCATACGTATCTCCAAGTTTTTTAGATCAGCTCATTTAAGTTGTTTACAAGCAATTAAATTTTTAGAGCGAATCACCCAAACGCGACTCGGAAGTGACATCATCTTGTTTGCAGAACTCTGCGATTTTTCTACAGATTTTGATGAATTTTGTTTTAATGTTTAACAAATGGTCAGAAGAAGGTTCTGACGAAGCCCAAATTTAAAATTTTTCACAAATTAAAAATTGTGACAAATTATATATTTGTGCTTCGTCAGAACCCGTTCCTGGCCTTCTGAAAATTATTAAAAAAAAGTTCATCAAAATCTGTTGACAAATTGAATTTGTATAGTATATATTCTCGAAATTACCGTAGGCTATATATTTTAAAAATTTCTGGCTCAATGGGCGGTGTGGGCATGGCAAAACTTTATTTTTAGAGCTAGAGAGACAATCACCCCTATTCCCGTAGACGTCGTCGACATCGTCGTCGTTTTTATGTCAACATCACTTCGAGTCAACATCGTTGTCACATCAATGCTATTTCGGTATTCTGTAACTACTATGAGACGACGTCGACTAGTAATCGATAACATGCAAGAAATAACAACAGCTGATGTAACATTTGTACATCAGCTGATTCATTTTGACTTTTATTTTCTGTTGTGAAGTAATGTTTTTTGTGTCCGATTCAGATTCAAGCGGATAATACTTCGACTATGATCCGATGATCTTAAACTTGCCAAATAACGGTGTTAAAATCGTAATTTGAGGTTATCTGTTGGCCGGCCTTCCAACTTTTTTTAGATTCTAGAACTACTTAAGTCTTAATAAGGCAGCATTTAATAACGTAATCGTTCCTATAGAAATAGATCCTATCATGAAAAGTGAACTCAGGGCATATGTTTCAGTCATAATTAAGTTGTCAGCAACATTGAGGTCCTTTGGACAGGGGCCTTACAACCTAAGTGTAAGTGCAGCCAGTAGTTGCAAGATTCCTGTCTGAATGCATTAGAGAGGTGATTTGTCCACCTTGGATACAATTGGAAGTAACTGAAGATGACAAATCGGAAGCATAAACTAAATTTTTTTTAACAAAACAGGATTTACTGGAGTAATTGGATATGTCGATGGAATCCATATCAAAATTTTTGCTACAAATAAAGAAGACCAGATTCGTAACTACAACCGCAAAGGATTCTTAAAGGCGCTCCAAAGGAATTAAATTGTTTTTCACCAATTTTCTCACATTACCCCTTAAAATTAGACAAAATCCTTGTACCTATGAGGGATTTTGTTTCCAAGCCCCAATTTGTTACTCGACATTGTTATTCTTGACGTCATTAAACAAAACCTTTTTTTAAATTTACAAAAACTAAAGTTATTCTTTCAAATTGTTTCAAGTCGTCACTAACAACTGTGACGACATATTCAGAGTCGTTTCGATTCAACGTCGTCGTCACATTTCCTTACAGAATACCAAATTTGTGTCAATAGTAACCGATAGTTATCGAAAACGACTACGAGAATACCGATTTTACAGCGTCGTCACAAGACGACGTCGTTTAGCTTCGACGACGTCTACGGGAATAAGGCCGAATATTTGATACCCATATAGTACTCGTTACAGAAGACATTTTAAATTATTGACTCAATGGGCGGTGTGGGGGTGGCAAAACTTTTTTTCGAGCTAGAAAGATAAAATTTGATAATCATATAGTACTCGACAACGCGAATATGAATATGCAGACGAAATTTTAAATTTGCACCAAATGGGCGTAGAGGGCGTGGCAAACATTTTTTTAGAGCTAGAGAGATACAATTTGATAACCAGAAAATACTCTACAACACAAACATGAATATGCAGACGAAATTTTAATCGTTGACCCAATTGGCGGAGTGGGCGAGGCAAAACTGTTTTTGAGCTAGAGAGAAACAATTTGATATCCAGATAGTATTCGCGAACACGAATATGAATATGCAGACAAAATTTAAATTTTAGATCCAATTGGCGGAGTGGCCGTGGCAAAACTTTTTTTTTAACTAGAGAGGTATAATTTTATACCAAGATAGTACTCGAGAACACGAATATGAACAAGCAGACCAAATTTAAGATTTGGTTCAGTGGAAGGAGGGGGCCTGACCAAACTGTGTTTTATTTATTCAGACGGCATAGTAATTTTGGATCAGTGAGCGGTGGGGGCATGACCAAACTGTAATTTATCCACCAAACGGTAATTTAGTACACAGATAGTACTAGCCACTTCAAATTTGCAGATGAAATTGTTATTCTCACTCAATGGGCCGTTGCAAAACTGGATTTCAGCCGTAGAGTGATAATTTTTAATACACATTTATTACTTGAAACCAAAAAGTACAATTTAATTCATCAAAATGTACATTTATTCTACCAAAAAGGACAATTTATTGTACATAAAAGTACATTTATTGTAAGAAAAAGTGCAATTGATTGTACCAAAAAGTACTATTAGTGCACAAAAAGGTACTATTTCTTTACCAAAAAATACATTTATGTTATCAAAACGTACTATTTATTGTACAAAAATGTACAACTTATTGTACTAAAAAATACAATTTATTGTATTAAAAAATACTTTTATTGTACACAAAAAGAACAATTAATTGTACTTTTATTGTACCAGATAGTACCAGACTGAGGCCGACCGTGGCATAGTGGTTAGAACACGCGACTGCCATGCGGGAGATCGCTGGTTCGATTCCCGCCTCCAGTCATCTACATTTTTCTTTCATTGCCGGCCCCCTCGATGTTGTCTAACAGCAACGTCGCAGTATAAGTATCAAGATAATCGGCATGTCTAGTAAAAGCTTTTCTAACAGTGACAGTGACGTTCGCATTCGTCGATAAACAAGTAGGTGCCGTTTGTTGTGAATCTAAGATAGAAAGCGTGTTAATTCGCAACAACGCGAGAAGCATTTCATACCTCATTCATGGGGTGTAAAGGGAAATTAAGTTTTTTTTAAGTACCAGAGTACCTTTACAGTAACGAATTGTTAACACAGCATACAAGGTCGATGCTTAAACTTAGCCCTTTACTTAAGCAAGCCAATCATATTATAATTATTCGTCAAGTAAGCAATAGCGAAGCATTGACTTGACTACAAATGTAATGTATAAAAATTTATAAATTCATAAGTACGTTAGCTTGTAGAAAAGTAATGTAATTTATAAACTATTTATCAATTTGTTGATATGAATAAGTTTGTAATGGGTAAACTCACTAAATAATAAACCGATTATGATAATTCTTTTTTGAAAATATAACAATTTTACTAATACTATGAGTAGAGTACTTTATTTTACACCCATCGCTTAAAAACTACTCCCACCTCCCATACAAGCTCTCCCTTTTTGGAGTATGTCCCTGCGATTAAAGCCTTAGTTTAAGAACTATCGAGATGAAAAATGCAAGCTTCACTTCTATAAGAGGAGATTCAGTTCTAAGATGGTCAACAACTAATTGCACCTCCCATAAAAATTACCCTTTTTGAGGGGGCCTGTCCCAGCGATCACAGTCGTAGGCTAAGAGCTATCAAGCTAAAATTTGGTATAACAGCTTATAATCTCTAAACGGATGCTTAGCTCTAATGAACTAATCTCACCTCCCATACAAACACCCCCTTTTCAAGTTGTCTGCTCGTTGTCGCGATTACAACATTACTTTCAAAGCTATAGAACTGAAATTTAGTATACAACCTTCTGTCATCTAAGCGGAGGTTAAGGTTGAGATGAACAAAATCGGATAAAAACTCCTTCCACCTGCCATACAAGTACCCCTTTTGTTGGGGTGTCCGTCTGCCTGTGCCCGCAAATACAGCAGTAGTTTAAGAGCTATAGAACTAAAATTTGGTATATATCTTATATCCTCTTAGTATGGGTTAAGTATGGTTTATACGCTATCTACCCATATCTACTCATATTCCATCAACAACATTAGCGAGATAGCCTAATTAGAAAATGTGTAGGAGTAAGCAAAGACAAACACTACAAAATTATAGCAAAGTAATATCGAATTATAGGAAGGTGGATAGAAAATCAAAATGTATTGATTTGACAGTAGATAGGGGATATGGGTGGATAGCTTGTAAATCAGCCTTTATTTTCTGAATTGAGTAAAATCGAATAAAAACTACTCCCACCTCCCATACAAACACCGCCTTTTTGGCGGTGTCCGTCTGTCTGTTCCCGCAAATGCAGCAGAAGTTTAGGAGCTATTTGGTATGAAAGCTTCTATTCTCTTAGCGGAGGTTAAGTTCTAAGATGAGCAATATCTGGCAAAAAGCCAACCTCCCATACAAATACCCCTTTTTTGGGTTTGTCCGTCTGTCTGTCCCCGCGATTACAGCAGTAGTTTGAGAGTAATGGAACTGAAATTTGGTATGAAAGCTTTTATTCTAAGCTGAAGTTATGTTCTGAATTAAGTAATATCCGAAAAAAATACTCCCACTTCCCATACAATCACCTCCCTTTTTGGGGGTGTCCATCCGTCTATCCCTGCGATTACAACCTAAATTTAAGTGTTATCGAGCTAAAATTTGGAATAAAAGCTGCATTTCCCTAACGTCTGTTAGGTTATAAGATGAGCAAAATTGGACAAAAATTGCTCCCACCTCCCATACAAACACCGCCTTTTTGGGGGTGTCTATCTGTTTGTCCGCCGTAGTTTAAAGGCTATGAAGCTAAAATTTGGTATACAAACTTATATCCTCTAAGCGTAGGTTGTGTTCTAAATTGAGTAAAATCGGACAAAACTACCTCCACTTCCGATACAAACTCCCCCTTGTAGCTACAACTTTGTAAATCGCAACTTAAAATATCGTGTATATCAAAATTATTTGTGCATTTGAAATAAAATGCTGTAAAACTGGTGGTAGCAATGTACGCCGCTATCAGCAATCACACTAATTTTTTTCGATTTTCTTCCCAAAAAATTTATTTCGTACCAATGTGCGCCTTAACGATATGATTTTGATATTCCAAATCACATTAATTTTTAACGCCTATATTATTTTTAACATCCATGTATTTATAACCCAAATGTTTTGTGTCGCCTTTTGCTGCCCACAGCTGAAGCTATTTCTTGCTCATAGAATTCAAAGTTACCTTTGTCGCCCATTTAGCTTTTCTTGCCACATTTGCAACAAATGCTCGTAATTGACAGATGGTGAAAAGCTAAAAGTGTGTTAGTCTAGAGACTTGTTTGGCAGTTTAAGCACTTTTAAAACTGTGCAAATTAAAAACCATGTGGTGCATTTTTTGTTTTTTTTTTTTTTTTTTTTTTTGCTAAGATTAACCCAATGGAGACAAACACTCACACACACAGTAACCAGTAACCATTGACATGTTTATATGTATGTCACTTTAGGTGTGCGTATTATTATACTGTCCTGAAAATGTCAATAGATTTCGGTATTACCATTACAACTTGTAGTTAGGTGTCTAGTATACTATGTGTGGGTACTGTCTGTCTGTCTTCTACTTTCTATTGACACTTAAGGTCAATTTATATAAAAATGTAAATACACACTTGTCACACACATTTAAATCCCAGTAGACATCTCCTGTTAGCAACGTTCGTTCCTTTTTAAGGGTTTTTTTCTTTCACCTCAGCGACTGAAACTTTATTATTTATATCGTTTAAAGTGTCACGACAATGAAGTATGTTGCGAGGGGGGCGAGAAGTGACATGACTAGTTGAAAATAAATTGACATTTTCCTAAGGTAAGAGAACAATTATTATATTTCAATGTGTCAAAGCTTTAAATGTATTTAATTTGAATACTGCACGGATTTAGGGTGATGGTGGGAGGGCGAGAGGGAGGCGTAAGATCTAAAGTTGACACGCAACCCCATATTTTTACAAAGAATGAAATATTTTAATATCCGGCGGTGCAAATAGCGTTAATTGGATTTTTGGCTGTTGTAAAGGAATTTGTTGAGACACGCGCAAATAACACGCAATTTAAAGATATTGTTTAAAATATATTAATGTAGGTGTAGATGTACATATGTGTGTGTAGACAGCACAAATCAGCATAACAACGCCAAGTTCTGTATTTTAATTTATTTTATATTTATTAAAAATATTGACAGATTTTGCGTATTAATTCTTTTGCAATTCACTTTAATTTCAAATTACCTTTATTAGAGCTAGATTCCCACAATTTGCTTCACTTTTTACTTTCATTTCAAATTATTTTAAAGTGGAAACGGAGTTTAGAGCATGACTCCCACAATTTGTTTCACTTTTTACTTTAATTTCAAATTATCTCGAAGTGGCAACGAGTCCCACAATTTCCTTTAAGCATGAAGGTCTTGAGGTGAACGTAATCTGGACCGGCCGTGGTATAGTGGTTATAACACGCGACTACCATGCGGGATCCCGGCTCAAGTCATCTACATTTTTCTTTCCTTGCCGGCCCCCTCGATGTTGTAGACAGCAAATTCGCAGTAAAAGTGTCGATTCAATCGGCATGTCTAGTAAAAGCTTCTCAAACAGTGACGTTAGCATTCGTGATAAACAAGTAGGTGCCGTTTGTTGCGAATCTAAAACAAAAAGCGTGTTAATTCACAACAACGCTAGAAGCTTTCCCATACCTCATTTATGGGGTGTAAAGGGAATTGAAGAACTTATAAACATTACAATTATAATCAATATATTGTCGGTATCCTACAAAAAGGAAAGGAACTCAGTAACACTTGAGACCTTTTTTATTACCACCAGGTCAGCAGTACCACATTGTGTGAAATTTTAATAACAATCGCTATATTATAAAAGACGTCAGAGCGTTTTTTAAAAAGTGGGCGTGGCACCACCCACTTCCATCCCGGCTGTAATGCGAACTGTAGGAACAACATACATATATATACTAAATATCATCTTGATACTTATGAGATACAGCCATTTAAAGTTTCACATTGTATGCCACGCCCAGTGATCCGATCCCGCCTATTTTTGTTGTTGGATGACGAATTTTGCTGCCAAATTCATCCACACAAATTTTCAATGCGACTGGTGAAACAAACCTCCAGGTATTGGGTTTTCAAAAATAGGGTCAATAGGTCTACGCCCACTTAATATATCAAAAATAAAAGTACCCTATTATTACCGCCGAGCACTCAGCAACATTTTATGGAAATTTAAAAAGATCTCTTTTTTATAACGTTCGCCATACGCATTCAGTTTGTTCTTCTATTTTTAACGCACATAAGGAGGCGTGGTACTCTGAGACGATTTATTGATGTCCGTCTGTACGCCTTTCTATTACAGTCGTAATTTAAAAGATATCGATCCAAAGTTGGGAATGACAGTTCTACCCTCAAAGTGGAGGTTAACTTCTAAGATGACCAACATCGGTCAAAAACTACTTCCACCTCTCATACAAACTCCCATTTTTTGGAGGCAGTCCCTGCGATCACAGTCGTAGTTTAAGAGTTATCGAGCTGAAATTTGCGATGTAAGCTTCAACAGTATAAACGGAGGATAAGATCTTAGATGAGCAAGAACGGGCAAAAACTACTTCCACCTCCCATACAAACTCTCCCTTTTTAGGGTTTCCATCCCACCGATTACAGTCGTAGTTGAAGAGCTACAGAGCTGAAATTCGGTGTGCTTGCTACTATTCTCTAAGCGAAGATTATGTTGTAAGATGAGCAAGATTGTACAAAAACTACTTTCACCTCACATACAAATTTCCCTTTTTGGGGGTGTGCGTCTGTTTGTGCCCCCGATTACAGTTGAAGTTTAACATCTATCAAGCTGAAATTTGGTATGCAAGTTTCTATCCTCTAAGCGGAGGTTCAGTTTTAAGAAGAGCAAGTTCGGACAAAAACTACTCCCACCTGCCGTATTAATCTTTTGGGGGTGTCTGCCTATATGTCGCCGCGATTACAACCGTCTTTTAACAATATCGAGCTAATATTAAAAATGCAAACTTATATCCCCTAAGGGGGCGTTAAATTCCAAGATGAGTAAGATCAGACAAAAACAATTTCCACCTTCCATAAAAACTCACCCTCCTTGGAGGTGTCCGTCTGTCTGTCCGCCCGAGTACACCGTAGTTAAAGAGCTACCGACCTTAAATTGGGTATACAAGCTTCTATCCTCTAAATGGATCTTAAGTCCTAAGATAAGCAAGATCGATCAAAAACTACTCCCACATCCTATACTAATTGCCCATTTTTGGGGGTCTGTCCTTGCGATTACTGGGACCGGCCGTGGCATAGTGGTTAGAACACGCGACTACCATGCGGGAGATCGCAGGTTCAAACCTGGCTCCAGTCATCTTAAAAGAAAAAAATAAATAAAAATTTTCTTTCATTGTCGGCTCCCCTCGAATGTTGTTTGACAGCAACTTCGCAGTATTAAGCGTCGATTCAATCGTCGTGTCTAGTAAGAGCTTCTCAAAACAGTGACGTTCGCATTCGTCGATAAATAAGTAGGTACCGTTAGTTGTGAATCTAAAAATATAAAGCGTGTTAATTCACAACAACGCGAGAAGCTATCCCATACCTTATTCATGGGGTGCAAAGGGAAATTAAGTTAGTCCTTGCGATTACACCCGTAATTTAAGAAATATCAAACTGAAATTTGATATGTAAACTTATATCCTCGAAGGGAAGGTTAAGTTCTAAGCTGACTAATATCGCACATAAAAAAGTCCCACCTCCAATACAAACTCCCTCTTTTTGGGGGTGCCCGTCTGTGTGTCTCTGAAATTACATCCTTACTTTAACAAATTTGATATGCAAACTTATATCGCCCAAGAGAAGGTTAAGTTTCAGGATGAGTAAGATAGGATAAAACTATTTCAACCTCCCTACCCTTTTTGGGGGTGTCCGTCTGTCTGTCCGCCCGAGTACAGCCGTAGTTTAACATGTATCGAGCTGAAAATTGGTATACAAGCTTTCATCTAAGCGGATGCTAAGTTCCAAGATGAGCAAGATTGGTCACAAACTACTCCCACCGCCTATAAAAATTACCCCCTTTTTGGGTGTCTGTTCCCTCGATTACAGCCGTAATTATAAAATTATCAAGCTGAAATTTGATATGATATTTGATATCCTCGAAAGGTACGTTAAGTTCTGATGTGCCTAATATCGGACAGAAAATAATCCCACCTCCCATACAAACACCCCCTTTTTGGAGGTGTCCGTCTGTATGTCTCCTGATTGCAGTCGTAATTTAATATCTATAGAACTGAAATTTAGTATACACGCTTTCACCCTCTATGCGGATCTTAATTTCGTAGCTGAGCAAGATGGATCAAAAACTACTCGCACCGTCCATACCAATTGCCCCTTTTTGGGGGTGTCCGTCTGTCTGTCTCTGCGATTAAAGCCCTAATTTAATAACTATCGAGGTTAAATTAGTATTTGAGCTCCTATTTTCTGAGAGAATGTTACGTTCTAAATTGAGTAATATCGGACAAAAACTACTACCACCTCCCATACAAACTCCCAGTTTAAGAACTGTAGAGCTGAAATTTGGTATATAAACTTATACTTTTTAAGCAGAGGTTAAGTTATAAGATGAGCAAAATCGGACAAAAACTTCTCCCACCTCTGATCCGAAACTACCTCTATTTGGATGTTAAAAACTGCATACCAATACTCTCAGCTCATATAAAGCTCAGCATTTGACAGTTTAGTAAAAGATTACACAGTACAACGCATTATTTTGGGAGTCAATTCTGAGAACTGCACGTGAAGGTAGCCTCAAAATGAAGAAGTTCGGCATCATTCGTTTTGTCATGTAACTTGACAAAACGAATGATGCCGAACTTCTTCATTTTAATATCGATTTTAAGTTAGTAAGTACCGTATAGGGAAATTTTTCACGTTTTAGGCTCTTTGTTATATGGTTATATGGTGGCGTATGTTTATCATAAGTAATATTCCACGTTAATCATGCGCCAGGGAGTACAACATTGATTTGGGACTCAATTCTGAAAACTGCACGTGAAAGTAGCCCCAAAAAGTAGAAGTTCTGCATTATTCGTTTTTTCAAGTTACATGCCATAATAATTTAATATCGATTGAAGTTAGTAAGTATCGTATAGGGGAATTTGTCACGTTTAAGGCTTTTAGTTTGACATAACTCGAGAACCACTAGTCCGATTTATCTAGAACAAGTTTAAAAAAAATTAAGAATTACAATTCCTTTACTCTTTTCATATAACGTTTCCCTACATAAGCAACAGTTTTAATTTTCTATTCATCAAATGATTTTGAACTGGGTTTATTTTGTAGCAGTTACAATAAAACTATTGTACTCCGTGGCGTATGATTTATGTGGAATATTACTTATGATAATCATGCGCCACCATATATTATATATGTTATGTCAAACAAAAGAGCCTAAAACGTGACAAATTCCCCTATACGATACTTATTAACTTCAAATCGTTAATAAATTATTATGGCATGTAACTTGATAAAAGGATTGATGTAGAACTTTTTTCTTTTTGGGGCGTTTTTCACGTGCAGTTCTCAGAATTGTGTCCCAAAATCATGTGCTGTACTAGCTGTTTTACTCTAATCACCTCATTACGAAGTTCGATTCGTTACAAGGTTGGCTTTTTCAATTAAATTTTTTACATATCACACGGAAGTGGTACTAAACTGTCATCTTCAAAATATTAAGTTGTGTTAGGCAACTAAGCGTATTACAAAGTTTATCTCATTTAGAAGACATTGTTTGTTTGCCACTATGACGTATTTATTTAGTAACAGTAAATTTAGTGAATGTTAACAAAAGTTTAAAATAACTTTTTTGTAATAACAGAGTGTAAATATGGCTTTTATCGAAAAAACATAACTTCGGATGATGTGCAGCTGTATGTAACTCAATTTATGATGATTTTTTCTAAAAATAAAATATAAGACATTGTATTATTTTCAATTAATTTGATATTATTTGCATTTCAGCTGAAGTAACTTTTTGATGACAGTTATGATATAACTTTGAAATAAAAGTTAAATATAACTTTATTTTAAGTCCTATCAACGTTTGATATTATTTATAGGAAATAAAATAGGTATTACGTGGAAGTTGATATAGATAGGAAATTCTGCATAATTGTAGAACGAAATTTTGTTATTTGCTAACAATTCTGCAATATTTCTTGGTAAAATAAATTTACGATATATACTGGCTAAGCCGGCACGTGCGTTGAAGTGACCACTTTTACATAATACAATATCAATTTTATATACGCGACATTTCTATATAAATAATCAATATATTGTTAGTTCCTAGAAACACTTTACAATATTGCAGTTTCCTTTTACTCAATAAATTTATTGCACATTTTATGATTTTAATCAATAAAAAAACAGAAACAAATTGTTTTCCACAAAAGGACTCAATTTTTAATTTTTCAGTGAAACAAAATTGAATTGCATTTAGAAATTAACTGGAAACGAAATATTTGTAAGAGCTTTAAAAAAATATATACATGTAGATAATTTTTGCAATATAGTTTTATATTTTCTGTATGCATATTGATTTTCACACATTTCGCTTTCCCTTAAAATGAGTTTTAATTTTAATATAACTGTTATATAATAACATATTAATGCTATTCATTTGGCATTTAATGTTTTAATGAAGTCCAAATCGACATATTGTTTCTAAATTTCATACATATGAAGTATTTTTAGACGTATAGAATTTCCGGATGGGATAACTAGCTGTCATACCAATTAAATCTTTTAGACTATATTTCTGTATACTTCTGCATATTTTTTCTGGACATCCTAAAATAGAAACAGTTATGTTATTTTTACGAATCATGAAATTTTCTTTAAAATGGCATTCAATCTTTTTTGCATTTGTTTTGCATATTTTACGAAAAATATGAGTTTTTGCGCATATTTTAGTTAATTTTACAATTAAAGCTCGTTTTTGTTGCATAAGTTTGCTTTTTTAATCAACAGCCACTTTAAAAAGTAAAACGCCTGCAACTTTTTGTGGGACAGATTTGGGTAAAAGTTGCCTTCTAATTTGTTACACAATATTCCTTTGAATTGCAAAAAGGATAAAGGAACCAAATTTAATTGTGGGAATTTTTTATGAAAAGACGATATCCGCGACAAAAAAAATCTTTCAAAATCAATAGAATTCAAAACAATCAGCAACTGCCTGGCTCGGTGAGGATTTCGACAAATATAAAGATATCCTTTTTCTAACCGATGCAGAGCCTACATGGTAAAGGCGGCAAGGGGGTTACAACGCCGATGCATGACACTTGGTTAGTGAATTGAAGTTTTAAACAAAGTCGTTTCATTAAACTTTTTAAAAACGCTGTCCCGTATCCATATTTCTAATGAAAGATGTCCTGGTATTCCGCTTCCTTCAGAGACAAGATTGGGAGCGTGGCTTCATACAGTCTAATATTAAAACAAAAATTTTGAAGAATTTGGCGAGGCAGTGATAGAGCGATTCCGATTCTGAGTCGACATCGATTTAAAACTAATATTAATTTTATATGCACATGTACGAGTATGAAAATTAATTTTGTGTCCATGCAAACTTTATTTTTAACAAAATTGTAAAATATTCCTCACTTGCATACTTTATGTGTTTTTAGTGCATATTTTTAATTTTAAGTGCATGTTAAATGCCCATTTTTTGTTTTGGTGATCGAGTTAAGAAATAGACCAGTGAATTGTCCACCTCCTTCTAATTTTTTAGTGCATTTTCGATATAAGTTGTCTTCAATGGAACTTAACGAGACCTATTTTTGTGGAGCATTTAAATTCTCTTTTGTTTCTTTTTCGTTCTTATTTCGAAAAAATTAAAAAAAAGTACCTTAAAAGGGATTTTAGAACATCAAAATTTTCTACAAACATTTTGCTGAGAGAATTTTACTTGTACTGACTTTTTTCTGGTCGCAGTGCATTAAAAAGTCACAAAATTATAAGTAAAGGTTGGAGATATCGATTTTGGGCCTTAGAGCACCTTAAGTAGAATTTTCTGAGAAACATTTTTGTATAACATTTGAATGCTCTCAAGTCCAATTGTACAAAATTTGGCTGTATTTATAGCACTTGCAACAAGGATATGTGTGTACACGAATATGGGTGAATTCGGTCATTTGTATGAGAGGTATTAAAAGGCTGTGGCAAATGTTTCGATTTTCCAAGATTTTTGTCTACTATTAAAAGATAAATGAACGACTGACTAAATTCAAATATCCTGCAGTTTGTCGATTGAAAGTTATGGAAGAAATTTTATTTTTTTTTCAAAAATGGTTTATATTTTATGGTTGAAAACGTAAGGGGTCGGCCGATATAGACGATAATTCATTAGTGGTAGGTACCAAAAGGAGTGGGGCAAATATTTCTTTTGTCTGAGATTTTGTCTACAAATCAAAAAAAACTTAATTTCCCTTTACACCCCATGAATGAGGTTTGGGATAGCTTCTCGCGTTGTTGTGAATTAACACGCTTTCTATTTTTAGATTCACAACTAACGGCACCTACTTGTTTATCGATGAATGCACACGTCACTGTTTGAGAAGCTCTTACTAGACATGCCGATTAACTCGACACTACACTACTGCGAAGTTGCTGTCGACAACATTCGAGGGGAGCCGACAATGATTGCATTTTTTTTTTTAAGGTGACTGGAGCCAGTTATTGAACCTATGATCTCTCGCATGGTAGTCGCGTATTCTAACCACTATGCCACGGCCGGTCCCCAATACATCTGAAGAAACACAAATATCCTACAGTTTTACCTTTGGAAATTATGGAAGAAATAGTAGTTTTCCAAAAATATGCAATTTCGTATAGAAAGTACCAGAAGGGCTGTAGCTACTCTGTTTATTTATAATTCCGTAGCTACATTTTGGAAAATATTAATATTTTGTAAATTTTCATAAGGTTTCTTGATGGTTTACCCGAGTGATCGTGCCCACCAGACAGCTAGTCAAAGGACATGACTCAAATGTAGTAAACAGTTCTGAAACGAATGTGGTCTTAATATAATGGAGGACCAACTCATCTTCTTCAATGAAATACTCTTCCCCTCGTTTCAACTCAAATATTGCTATATCTCTGTGGATAACGGTATAACAGATGAGAAAGTATGAGGTGTTTTTATAAAGCGCACGGTACACAGAGCACACAAAATATTCCAACATATGCACTATGTTCCATTTTAATCAAAAGGTACTGTATCCATATTCCATATGCAAACTCGCTACGTATGTACAGTCAGTACTTGAGTCAGCGCCGACATTCAATATCATCAGCAATGACCAGTTTTCTACTTATCAGAGATGAGACAGCAAGAAATGTGTAGTTATTGGTAAAAATTTACGAAAAAAGGCGATAGATGACAATTATTTTAAGAAATTGGAATTTCTTAAATCCTAGATCGGCTGTTGCAATGTGGTATTAAGCAGTAAATCCATAATATTGGAATGACGTGCGTATGATTATTATAAAATTCGCATAATATTATTATTACTTATACGTTGCACAAACATACATATATAGCGGGTACTAGATGTAAACTCGTTACATAATTACAGTACATTACTTGAGACAGGACCGTCAATATCATCTGCAATAATCAGTTTTTTACTTATCATAGATGAGACAGCCAGAAATTTTGAGTTATTAGGAAAAAATTATAAAAAAAAAAAATAACGATAGATGAAAATTTTTTTCAATACTTAATTCGAAAAAATTCTGTTGAAGAATTACATGAGAAATATAAAAAAAAATTTAGGAAATCATAAACAGATGGCTTGAGAGCTCCAAACCCTTAAGAGTTTGACGTAGTACCTTCACCCTGACTTGGAATTTCTCACACCCCAGATTGGCAGTTGGACTGTGCGTCATTCAATATCATCGTCATTCAATATCATCAGTAATGACCATTTTAATACTATCATGGACGAGTCTTGTATTGTACTTACGTTGCGAGTATCATATGCAAAGTCGCTACATAATTACAATACAAGACTTGGGTCAGGGTCGTCATTCATTATCATCAGCAATGACCAGTTTTCGATTTATCAGTGATGAGATATCCAGAAATTTTGAGTTATTGGGGAAAATTTATGAAATAAGGAATGTAGATTTCATTCGATAAAATTAGTCCAAATTGATATATTTACACAGATATATTAATAGAAATTATTTATTAAAGCCTTGGCTACAATTTTACTAACGAATTAAATGAGATTGATGATTTCTCATTTAATTCGTTAGTAAAATTGTAGCCAAGGCTTTAATAAATAATTTCTATAAATATGTCTGTGTAAATATATCTTGAGTTATAGTTGAAACACTAAGGGAATCAATTTAAGCAAAAAATATAAAAGGCCATACAAAAATAGTTGGACCTAAGAACGCCAAACTCTTTGGGGGTTTTACTATACAGACCTATTACCTTCACTCTGGCTCGGAATTTCCCCCCACCTAGATTGGCTATTGCACTGTGTTATTAAACCATAAATACACAATATTAGAACGATGTGCGTATGAATAATATTAAATCTGCAAAAAATTTATATGATAATAATAACTTGTACTTACATACGTAGCAAGTACTAGATGCAAACACACTACATATGTACAGTATAGTTCTTTGGTCAGAGTCGTCATTCAATATCATCAGCAATGACCAGATTCCTATAAATGACAATGTTGTTAAGATTTCTTTTGATAAAAAAATAGACAAACTTGATTTTTTTATATAGATACTAGTGGACCCGGCAATGCTTCGCTATTGCATAATGGACTAATATTACAAAATTAACTTAATAAAATACTCAGATATCAATTTAAATTAGCTCCCATTTATAAAAGCTGTGCATATGCCACTCTTAAACATACTTTGGCAACGTTTCCTTAACTCGATAATAATATGTTTGGCTTGCTTTCATAATGGAATAATTTTGAGCGTTGATCTTAGTCCTCGGTAAACAATTCGCTACCTCAAGTAACTCCCAAACCAGTCCAATCAACAACCTTTTATTGTGTCGAATGTTACATCTAACTATGACCATCCGCCCGCTGATCGAGTACTATCTGTACACCAAATTTCATGTCTCTAGGATAAAAATATCAAAATTGTCGTCTGCATTTTCAAATTCTATTTTTCTTAGACTAAGGTTCGATTTAAGCATGCCCCCTCCGCCCACTGATTGAATATAACTTAGTAATTGTTGGGCATAGAATTTATAATTGTAGTGCCAAGTTATATGTATTTTTACGCCCACTAAGCCCATTGGTTCAAAAATTAGAATGTCGTCTGCATATTTATATTCGTGTTGCCGAGTACAATCAGGGTGTCAAATTTTATCTCTCTAGCTCTAAAAAAGTTTTGCCACGCCCACTCCGCCAATTGGGTCAAAAATTAAAATTTCGCATGAATATTGCATATTCATATTCGTGTTCTCGAGTTCTATCTGGGTATGAAATTTTATCTCTCTAGCTCTAAAAAAAGTTTTTCCACGCCCACTGTGCCCATTGGGTGAAACATTTAAATTTCGTCTGTATATTCATATTCGTGTTGTCGAGTACTATCTGGGTATCAAATTTTATCTCTCTAGCTCTAAAAAAAAGTTTTGCCACTCCCACTGTGCCCATTGTATCCAAAAATAAAATTTCGTCTGCATATTCATATTCGCGTTTTCCAGTACTGTCTGGGTATCAAATTTTATCTCCCTAGCTCTAAAAGTATATCTTGCCACGCCCACTCCGCCCACTGCTCCAAAATTTAAATTTCGCCTGCATATTCATATTCGTCTAGCCGAGTAATATCTGTGTACCAAATTTTATCTTCCTAGCTCTAAAAATATGTTTCGCCACGCCCACTCCGCCCACCAGTTCAAAATAAGATTTTCGTCCGCATATTCATATTCGTGTTGCCGAGTATCATCTGTGTACCAAATTTTATCTCCCTAGCTATAAAAACATGTTTTGCCAAGCCCACTCCGCCCTCTGGTTCAAAATTAAATTTTCGTCCGCATATTCATATTCGTGTTGCCGTGTACTATCTGTGTATCAAATTTTATTGCCCTAGCTCTAAAAATATGTTTTGCCACGCCCTCTCCGCCCACTGGTTCAAAATTAAATTTTCGTCTGCATATTCATATTCGTGTTGCCGAGTACTATCTGTGTATCAAATTTCATCACCCTAGCTCAAAAAATATGATTTGCCACGCCCACTCCGCCCATAGGATAAAAAATTACTAAATATATAGCCTATACTAATTTCCATATAGTACACTAACTGCCTTCCAAATTTCATTGAAATCGGTTCAGCCGTTTAGGCGTGATTGAGCAACAAACAAACAAACAAACAAACAAACAGACAGACATTCACATTTATAATATTAATAGGATATAAATTGAAATTGTTGATTCAAATCTGAGCTACAATTCCGCCGAATAACTAAGCGAACAAACCTCAAGAAAGGAAAAAAATATAATAGGTCATATAAGTTTGGCCTGAGAACGACAAACCTTTGGGGATTTAATATTTATCTTTTTGTGTTTATTCGACCTTTGAATATATTATAATATCCCAAGTTTTAATCAATTAGGCTCGAGGTCTGTGTTTTGTGATTATCATTTATTTTTCAATATTTCATCTTTCATCGAAAGACATCATCAGGATTGAAAAGAGTAACAACACAATATTACAGACAAGTAGTTTAGCAACCACTCTCCTCTGCTATCGGTAGAGGGGGATTTTACTACACTGATCTTTGTAGTACCTTCATCCTTGCTTGGAATTTAAATTCATTCTACATGGCCCACACTTTATTAAATATTTCATAATATTTATTAAATTAAAATTAGCAATTGGCGTTTAATTTGCAAATTTTATACAAGTTTCCCTGGAAACGACATTTATTTTAAAATCTCATCAATTTGAATATCAATTATCGGGAAAACAATATCTCCATATTTCTTGGAATTGTTTAACACATACAAATTCCACATCAATGAAAGATTTGTTAATAAAACACCGGGGTACAAAACACTGAATTCATTTATATTCCATTTATATAAATAACACTTGATACTACAACTGGCGCACAAATCACTCACCCACCCATCACTTTCATTCACAATTATAACAACCATTAGTTTTTGTTGCCATTTTGTTTAGTAGAAATTTTTCTAAGACAATTCAAACGAACTCAAACTGCCTTCAGGCCTGATGGTCATGTTAGAAATATTCCAATAGAAAAGTAAAAGTTGCACTTGCTCTAAACTGTTGTTGGCCTTCTTGTTATTATTGCCTACAGTTATTGTATAATTTTCCAACTAATTTCACATAATTCTTTTGTTGAGTCTTCAACTCCAACTCAAACTCAGCTTGGGCCTAGGCCAAAATTATTAGGCCATTTATCACATTTATCTGCAAAATTCTGTGTGAAATTATAAATATTTTACAAGACATAGCCTTTGGCATAATTCATAATTGCAAAATGCTTTGCTATTGTCTTCAAAAGCATAACAAAGCACAGCAAATACTTGATCTTGAACATTTCACAAAACTGTCACAATAAAATGTATTCAAATTTAAATTCATTAGCTTGACAGAAGGAAGTCGTAGTGTGTGTGTGTAGGGGGAGAGAGGAGAAAGACATCCGTTTCCTGGCGTGCCCTGTCATTGATTGTTATCCTTTTTATGGTAAATTATTAATATCCTGTTTTGCTAGCATTGTTAAACGTTGTTTTTGACAGCAATTTGTCAGGAGTTATTATTATCATCATCAGCATAATTTTCAACGCAGCAGCAAAATCCTTTTGTTTCAGTTTTCTTGCATAATGAAAACTGTCTTGCTAACTCGAGTCAGCAGCCACACGCAACCACGCACTTGTTTAGCCAGCGCGCACACTTTGTCTTAATATTTGTGAGCATATTTCAATTTCGGCAAAAAGACGCGTATCTATAGTATTTGGCACAGTCTACGAGTTGCTAAAGATTTTAATTTGGCGTTGCTTTGTGCTGCTTTTTCACCCACAAACTGTAATTAATTTATCATCATATTTACACTTGTTATCACACTCTGGTTCTTTTTTGGATGCAACCATTTGTTTTCGCAAAAATTTTCCTTGTGTTTTCACTATTTAACACTCTCTGCCACACAATACAGTTTCACAATTTTTAGCATAAATTTATATTTCAATTTTTTTTTCTATATTTTTTTGCTTTATTCCTTCACTCACTCGATTTTCTTTTGCCTCGCAAGTAACGTTTTGGTTTTTTTTTCTTGTTCACTTTTACAAATACGAAATATACGCAAATTCAGTTATAAAAGGAAACACTGGAACAAATTTAATTTTCCCGCATAATTTAAAGTTACACCAACACCAGAACACGCACACACACCGACTCTACACTTGTAAATGGAAAGCGGAAATAAAGTAAAACGAAAGGACGACGACTCGTTGGACCGAATGAATAGAGTAAAATTGTGCAGTGTTATGCTGATGAATAACCAAAAAAAAAATCTAAAAAAAAAAACAATGAGAAAAGGAAAACGTAAATCACTCTATTAAGCTATGAAGACCATGGAGGTTTCGCCACTGCAAATAAGTAATATTTGGCCCCTGATTGAAGTGTAACAAAAAGGGTCCTCGGGCAAGACTAATAGGTGTTAGTTGGGAGGAGCCAAAGTAGCAGCAGCAGTAGCTGTAGATTCATCAATTTACATATAATATATACAGAACAAAGGAACAACAAACAAAACAATTAACCCATTAATTATTTGTGGATCATTGCCCTTGAATCGACAAAATTTTCCATTATTTGTATACCAATAGCTGAGTAGTAGGTCCTTTTACATCACCTACATGAAATGCTATCATCTTCTGCCCTATCTTCCTACGAATATTTCTATAAATACCAATTCGATAAACTTTGACATTTTTGCTTTTGAAAACACTAAAATTAAAGCGTTTTTTTTCTGCTGCTCACATTCATCGCGTCGTTATTTTATATCATATGTTTTATATCATATGTCACCTTTGAAGTCAACGTTTTACGTTGATATACTAAATATATGTATGTACAACATATAAAGTCAAAGGGGTCACACAAATATAGAGTTACACAAAAACAAAAAATTGTAAAAAGTTAAAAGACAACAAATACTGTGATTTGGTGCTCGATGATAACATATGAAAGTAAAATATTTATTTGTTAAAAAAAATCGTATTTTTGTTTAAATAGAAAATATTTTTACAACTAAATATATTTGAAATTTTTTACAAACCTACAAATGGCAATAACTGTTAGGTGAGGTTGTCCTTGTGCATCAGCAGAACAGATTTTCATTCAAGGACATTTTGTAAAATTACACTGATCGACAATGGTCATGACACACGAACTGTAATAGGTGAGATTGTGTTTTAACGGCTTGACAGGAGTTTTGTAAAATGTTCTGTATTTACTCGCGAATACTTTCTTCAAATTTCTCAAAGGACACTGAATTAGGGGTGGAAAAACTTACGTTTAATACTACGAGGTCTTCTTCACGCATAATTGTAGAGAACATCAAACCCTTTGGGGGTTTTACTATACTGCCTTGGTACCTACACCCTAACTTGGAATTTTTCACCTCCCAGATTGGCTGTTGCACTGTGTTATTAAACCATAAATCCACAAAATTTAAACTATATGCATATGTTTATTATAAAAATCGCATATAATTAATATTAATCATACGTTCCGCATACATACGTATGTAGCGAGTACCACCCACTTGTTCGGCAAATATCAATTGCCTGTTTGTAAATAGTTACATAACCAGTTATTAATAGCGGTAGTTATTTTAGTATCACTAAATAAAGCATAAGAGAGGTACTTGTCTACTCTGCGCATTACCAGTAAATAGTTAAATGGACTATCGAATTTAATGTTTGCAATATAAGCAAAAACTTTCTAATACAAAGTAAACAAAGTCCAGCTATCCTCTCGCTGGAATTCGTACAGTTTGTGTTCTTTTGCTTATTTTGTCAGTTGTGCAATGAAAGAAAAAGACATAAATTCTTTAACGTGAGTTCAAAGATAATTAACTTTTAACACTTAATTTCCCTTTACACCCCATAAATGAGGTATGGGATAGCTTCTCGCGTTGTTGTGAATTAACACGCTTTCTATTTTTAGATTCACAACTAAACGACGGCATCTACTTGTTTATCAACGAATGCGAACGACACTGTTTGAGAAGCTCTTACTAGATACGCCGAATGACTCGACACTAATACTGCAAAGTTGCTGTCGACAACATTCGAGGGGAGCCGACAATGAAAGAAAAAAAAATAATATTGTCGTAGTTCGGTTTGAGATCAGTTCTATTGGCAATTATTTATTATTGCCAATAGGTTTTTGTTCAAGAGTTTGTGAAATGTATTATGTTGACAGCAGGTTAGGCATATGACGTAATTTCGACATTAACCCCAATGTCTCCTCTATCATCACAAACCTTAAGGGAAGAAATCATCTCAAAGCTATTGCAAATGAGCTTCATGGCCTCACCCCTTCTGGTACCTTCCATATTAATATATCATTCCGCCCACTTTAGAAATCGAGTAATAATAACAATACACACAACGCAATCGTGCCCAAATTTTGTATTTAGTAAAGCTAAAGCAGAATAAAATTTTGGAGAAAAAAATCTGAAAGTCTACCGACGCCCCTTCTGGAACGTGCCTTACAAATGTACCACTTTAGAAATTGAGCAATGATATCAGTATACATACTAGAAAATTATATGTTTTACTGAGTGTGAGGGTGTATGTAAGTCGGGTTTCCTGACTGAAACTTTCTTACTAGTTTTATATGACATTTTATATTTTTTTTTCCTTATATTAATGTTTGTTCGCTTAGTTCATCAGCTAAAACTCAAAAACCATTGATGATTTTTTCATTTCATT
Organism: Muscina levida; assembly: GCA_964034835.1. Classification (NCBI taxonomy): domain Eukaryota; kingdom Metazoa; phylum Arthropoda; class Insecta; order Diptera; family Muscidae; genus Muscina; species Muscina levida. The sequence continues at coordinate 167,755,625 of OZ035880.1, read as the reverse complement.
CTTCAGCAGAATTGTAGAAAACGCCAAAACCTTTAGTGGTTTTATTATATTGATATAGTACCTTCACCTTGACTTGGAATTTCTCCCCTCTCAGATTAACTACTAGGGGTACCATAATCCACAATATTGAAACGATGTGCGTATGATTAATATGAAATCCTCATAAAATGAATATCGCTCATACGTTTCACATAGCGAGTACCATATACAAACTCTCTACATATGTACAATATAGTACTTGCGACAGGGTAGTCTTTCAATATCATCAGCAATTACCAGTTTTCTACTTATCATAGATGAGACAGCCAGAAATGTGTAGTCATCATCATTTTTTAAAGAATTAATTCGATAATAGATATATTAATAGAAATCGTTTATTTAACCCTTAGCTAAAATTCTGCTGAAGAATGAAATGCTAAATCATAAATGATTGTTGAGTTGTAGCTCAATAACTTGACGAACAACCATCAAGATAAGAAAGAAATAAAAAATTCAAAATTCTTGGGGGGATTTATTATACTGACCTAGTACCTTTACCTTGACTTGCAATTTGTCATCCACCCTCCCCAAATTGGCTGTTACACTGTTTTATTTAACCATAAATCCACAATATTGAAACGATGTGCTTATGTTTAAATATAAAATCAGCATAAAATTAACATTACTCATATGTTGCACATACAAAGGTATGTAGCGAGTACCAAGATCGTTTTTCAATATCATCGGCAATGACCAGTTTTCTGCTTATTACATATGAGAAAGCTAGAAATTTGGAGTTATTGGGGTATATTTATGAAAAAAGGCGATTGATGACAATTTTTTCAAGATTTAATTCGATAAATAGATATATTAATAGAAATTATTTATGTTAGCCATAGATAAAATTCTGGTGAAGAATGAAATGAGAAATTGTTAATGGTTCTTGAGTTATAGCTAAATAAATAAGCAAACAACCATCAAGATATTGAAAAATATATCTGTTGCACTGTGTTATTAAACCAATAATCAATAATATTGGAACAATGTGAGTATGATTAATATAAAATCCGTATAATATTAATATTACTCATACGTTGCACATTAATAAATATATAGCGTGTACCATAGCAAACTCCCTACATAAATAGAGAACGAGACTTGAGTCAGAGTCGTCATTCAATATCATCTGCAATGATTAGTTTTTACTTATCACAGATGAGACAGCGAAAAATTTAAAGTTATTAGGGAACATTTCAGAAACACACAATTATTTTAAGAACCAATTCGAAAAATAGATATGGGAACTTTCAGCGGAAGGACGGACGATTTTATAGTATAAAATTGATATATTTTTAACTTTTTGTTTTTGTAGTCATATAATGAATTTGTTGTACTTTAACAAAACAAACTATATAAATCGTTGGAAAATCTCTTCTTTCCAAAACCTCTGAGAAACTTAGAATGGGTTGATGTATACCGTGCGTAAAGGTACAAAAACCTGGGTTTTTACTCGTAACTCAAGGTTTTGAAGGTTTTGAGAAATTTGAAAAACAGATTATTATACACACCCTGACTTGAAATTTCTCATTATTGGAACGATGTATATATTGGAACGATGTGCGTATGATTATTACAAAATCCGCATAAAATTTATATTACTCATACGTTGTACATACGTATGTGGCAAGTACCATATGCAAACTCGCAAGATAATATATCATGATACGATATTAGTTTTCTAATTTTCACAGATGAGACAGCAAGAAATTTGAAGTTATTGGGGAAAATTAATGAAAAAAGGCGACAAACGGATTATTTTTAAGATTTTGTTAGAAAAAATTAATCCAACTTGATTTTTTTCATAAATATATTAATAAACATTATTTATTTAAGACTAAGCTGCAATTTTGCAGAAGAATGAAACTGAAAACAATAATGGCTCTCGATTATAGCTTAAAAGCTAAGCGAGCAACATTAAGATAACCAATTAATATAAATGTTTGGTCTGAAAACGCCAAACCCTTTGGGGGTTTTTCAATACTGACCTAGTACCTTTACCCTCTCTGTAATGTGAAACTTGCATCTCAAGCCAACTTACACTTGGTGACACCTGAGCAACGTGGTTTGGTGATATTTTTATCATGAACAGCGGCAGATATTGAGCGACAAACACTGATGGTTAGGTTAGCCACCCGCCCTCAGGTCCTATAAGGGATATCAAAACACGAACAAGAAAAAGTAATAAATGAAACCCACCAAATGTTGACGACCCCGGAAAACATAATAAGAACTATGATAAGGGATATGCAATTTGGAACATTGTATTTCTGTATTTCTCTTAGTTGTACAATCAGAATATGAATATCAAATCAAATAATACAATCTCAAAATTTTATAACTAATTTTTAAATTGGAAAAATTTTCTTACAAATTTTTGTCCGTGAATATCCTTGAAAATTTGCAATAAAAAAATTTCACAAAAATACGTATTTGAGCGTATGATATTCTTCTTCACATACTAAATTTTTATTACTCTATCCCCACATGTTTACATTGCAATTTTTACATTGAAGGAGTCCTTGTAAACTTTGATACCCAAATAAATGAAAAATTGTTCAGAGAAAGAAAAACTCAATTTTCGAAAAAGTATTTTTATTTTGTTTTGTAAAATTGTCCATAACGTAAAATTTTGTTGGATATGTTGACCTAGAATTATTAAGGATAACAAAGTTATAACAATAGCACATAAATTAATTCAACTTTTATTCCACTTTCTATACCGAAAATGTCGCCCTACATTTGCTGACCATATTAAAATCCTAAAGTGTACACGTATATGCAATTTTTACATTAAAGGGATCAGGTCCTTGCAAACTTTGATATCCTAGTTAACGAAAAAATTTCAAAAAATAGAAAAATTGAGCATGCAGTTTTCTTAAGTTTGTTCTGTACTTTCAAAAAAAGTATAAATTTGGTGATTATACTCATATTTTTTAAATTTTGGTGTACGGTGCTGCGCGACCATGTCCTTGTAAAATTGAGCAGAGAATGCAAAATCAAAAAAAAAAACACAGTTTCATTATGTTGGGTCTCTACTGTCACAAAAAGTATAATTTATTGATTTCCCTCAAATTTCTAAAATCTTTTCTGCCCGGTGTTGTCATAACTTTCAGTGACTTAAGTGGGCCCAGCATAATATCATCATTAGTTTGCAGAAACTTACATTTAAAACTTTTTGAGTTAGTTCACATATTGAAATATTTCGATATCAATATCTATAGTTGCTATAGTTGTATATTTTTGTTGGATATGTCGATCCAGGATTATACATTTGTATCCCCAACTTGATAAAATCTTTGTGCTGCGGAGTAATGTCCTTGCAAACTTTGATATCTTAGTTAACGAAAAATTGTTCAGAAAAGGCAAAATTTTGTATACAGTTTCGTTATGTCGAATCTGTACTTTCAAAAAAGTATAAATTTGTTGAATACACGCGACTCTTCTGAATTTTAGTTGTACGGAGTTGCAGGGTCATGTCCTTACCTACATCGATTTACTATTTAACGAAAAGTTTACCAGGGAAAGCAAAACTGAGTATACAGTTTTAGTATGTTGGGTCTCTAATTTCCAAAAATTATAAATTTATTGATTATGCTCAAATTTTTAAAATCGTTCTCATCCGGTGTTATCATACCTTTCAGTGACTTAACTGTACCGAGCATAACATCACCATTTGTCTGCAGAAACACTAAAAACTTCTTGAGTAAGTTCACATATTGAAATATTTCGATATTAATATCTATAGTAGCCCATAATGTTTTATTTCGTTGAATAAGGCGACGTAGGATTTTCCAGGATAATAAAGGAAAAGCAATCCAAAATATATTATTTCAACTTTTCCTGCTCCAAATCTTAAAAACAGAAAACTATCCGTTAGATTACTGGAAATGTAGCCTTTCGTTTGATGAACGTATTTAGGTACTAAATATAGTAAAGGGGCATATCCTTGCAAACTTTAATATCCTAATTAATGAAAAATAGTTTAGAGAAAGTTAAGCTGAATATGCAGCTTTATTCGGTTGGGTCCGTACTTTCGAAAAAGTATAAATTTGTATCCTAACTTTTTTCAAATCATTACTGTACAGTGCAGCGGGGTCATGTCCTTGCAAACTTTGATATCTCATTTAACCAAAAATAGTCCACAAAAAAACAAAATTGAGTTAACAATTCCGTTATGTCCGATCTGTACTTTTGAAAAATTACAAATTTGTTGAGTACCTTCGACTCTTCTGAATTTTAGTTGCATGGAGTTGAGGGGCCATGTCCTTGCCAACTTTAAGTTTCTATGTAACGAAAAGCAAAACTGAGTATACAGTTTTTATATGTTGGATCTCTACATTCGAAAAAGTATAAATTTTTTGACTATCATCTTTATATTATTTTCCTGAATTATTGTAGTAAAAGGACCATGTCCTTGCTAAATTTGATATCCTAGTTAATGAAAAAATTTTTCAGAGAGAGACAAATTTAATATACAGTTTTATTATGTTGGGTCTGTACTTTCGAAAAAGTATAAATTTGGTGTTCTAAACTTTTTCAAATCATTGCTGTACAGAGCCCTCGGAGTCGTGTTCTTGCCAACTTGGATTGTCTATTCAACGTTAAGTTGACCAGGGAATGCAAAGCTAAGGACACGGTTTTGTTATGTCGGATCTGATTTTTCGACAAAGTATAAATTTGTTAATTACACTCAACTCTTCTGAATTTTAGACGTACGGAGCTGCAGGATCATGTCCTTGCCTACTTTGATTTTCTATTTATCTTAAAGTGGACACTTTTTTGTACGAAATCGTACATCACAGCCAGACTATTAATGTATTGTCATACCAGGAGTTAGAATTAGACTAAATAGAAATTGTTGTAACCCTACGACAATCAAACACTTGCAAGCTTCTTGTAACCGCACCATAATCTTAATAAGAATATACATATCCTAAAAAATATTTATATTTTTTTTGCTAATGCTCACAATTTACATTTCGTCCTTTTGTGCTACTTATCCTTGACTTTAACCACAATGTAAACACAATCTATTATTAATAATGCAATAGACACTAATACAAAAACCCTTTTGTAAGTTTATCCCTTAGAAATTCCTGTAGATTTTCACAAATTCACATCATGTGCAGAAATTCCATTGTAATTCCATTCATTGTTGATTTGGCGCGAATTTTGAAAAGTTGTTCATTGCGTCAAAAATTGCTTACAGCAATTGCCATTTAAAACAAGAGACAATATTCACAACTTAATTAAGATTTTAAGTAACATTACAAAAACAAGAGTAGCGTGTCAAAAGAAATCCTTATTATCTTTTATCCCTAAGGCAGGCAAAGGGCACAGCAGAAAACAGCAAACACACGCACGCCACAAACTTGCGTTTAAGCCTTAAGGCTAGGAAAACAATGAGCAACCGTCAGTCAAGAGCAGCAGAAAAGGTTGACATACATATTTTTGAATTAAAATTTCCGTTTAAGGCCATTTAAAGAGTTAAAGTGATGGATCATTAATAATAATAATTGTTTTCAAGTTTAAATGAAACTCAGAATCATATAAATTTACTGCCTGAAATTCCTTCGTCCTTTTTGGGGTATCCTTTTTTTTTTTTTTTTTTTTTTTTTTGGGGAAAGTGCTGCTAATCGCAACAATATTTCACACATGAGGTAAACATCAACAACAAACATGTAGCCCCAATTTACATGAATAAGTTTACTGCAAACAGATATATAGGAATTTTCGCTAAGTTTTTTTTTATGCCATCAGGACATGCACACATTGTATGTAACGCCAATGCAACGAAATTTCACTTAGTTTCTTTTTTCATGCTGTCTTTTTCAATAGCATTGTTATTGTATTTGATGTTTTTTTTTCGTTCTCATGAGCTATAACAGACGTAATGAATGAATTTCCGAATTGGAAGTGTCAGGGTAATGTTATCAACTGTAATTAAATGTGTACCAAATTACCGGAGTCCCCCACCTTAAAGTCCTGTGCAAGGTAGAGAGCGGACAGATGGCACAAGTCAAATGTAATTAACAACAATCAGTGCTCTAAAACTATTTGCTATTGTGAAACGTAAGGGGGGGAAGGGGGTCAATTACCATTATCTGTTAAGAGTAGCACTATAAATTCCATAGGAGACAGGTGACAGCTTACAACTTTCTACATTTTATATTTATTCTATTTAATTTTTATTTTTGTATGATTAACAAATTTGTAGATTTTTCACTTTCAGCACTTCACTTTTTCATTGCACTTATTTCTAAATTTAATTAATCTTTTATAGATTTTATTTTTATTATATTTAATTTTTATTTTATATATAATTTTTTTTTATAAGCTAACTTTTTTTAGATATTTTTGAAATTTCTGTAATTTTTTTGTGTTGATTTTTTTTTTTTGCTTTAAATTTATTTATTTTACACTTTTAGCTTTTTTCATTTCGCTATTTCAATTTTTTTTTTTGTTATTCAAAACCCGTCAAACGCGTTTAAAACCGTTTTATTTTTTCTCTCTCAATTTTTTTTTTGTTTGCTTCCTGCACCGTATTCAATAGAAACTCGGTCGTTCGGCTAGAGATTTAGCTTTAGCGTGTGTTTTATTTTATCCGTTTTATCACATCCATACGAGCGCACAACAAACACGAAACTGAACAAGTGTTATTGTTTGAGGCAATAAATTGTGTTTCAATTCCTGCCGATTCCCATTTACAATAATTCCCATTAGAAATCAGTTCAACTTCATGTGGTGCAACAAGGAATGAAATCAGTTCACAATTCTCCAAATGTCCTGAGAGCGTAACTTCTTGTATGTCAAGTCCTGTGCTCACTTTCTCTCTCTCACCGTCGCTCGCTTAACGAAATTTTTACTAGGTTATGTATTGGTCCATTAACGTTGTAATGTTAACCAACTACTTAAACGTTCCCACTCTGCTGCTGTAAGTTAACAGCTTTGTCACTGAACCACTGTGGCATTGAAACATCAGCTTACTGTTATCTCAACTCACCACTTTTCGGTGTTCTGTTAACGATTATTAACATTCTGCTGTTAGTTGATGGTCTTTTACTTACATTATACTTAAGGAACTCTTTGCCATCTTTTAGGATTTAAATAATTTAACTAAAGTAAACAACCCAGCAACGGTTTTTGTTGTGTTCTGTGTGCTGTTATTAATCAGACCCCACATCCCTTCGTTTCATCGTTTGCTGTGAAGGTTGAGAACAATTCGATTTTGATTTTGTTTGCATAAAATGTGTAATTTGTTGCTCATTTCAAATTAATTAAATCGTAATCGTACCAAACAAACTGCCCTTGGCTTTGTTTATATATAAAACATTGCGACAAATGATTAACATTACGTCAGTAACAAGGACATTAATAATTGGATAACCACCATCCCCCCACACAGCGGACGGCACTAAAAAGAGAGTCATAATTTAATGAATGACGTTATAGCAACGAATGTGACACTATGTTGGATAAAATTGTAAATGATTACAGAAAAACCTCTGCAGTTTTTTAGACTAGTTTAAATATTATGTTCTACATGCATTAAGGTCCTTTGAAAGGATACTATTTATCATATATATGGAAAATCACTTAATCAGTTCTAAGTTCGCTAAAATTCTTGTAAAGTCATCTAAGATATACGAGTCCCGGAAACTATGTAAGGATCGTGATTCATGGATATGCCCCTGGAACATCCGAACAGTTTACAGAGATTAAGCCTTTATCCAAATCCAAAGCCCTATGCTCCTTAAAGGATCGAAGGGAATATATATAAGGCTGGCATCACAATGAAAGAGTTGTGACATCTTCTATAGCCGTTATGCAAAAGGTCACAAATTAAGAAGTAGATTAATAGATGGTAGGAGACAGCCACTATCCGCCCGTCGCACAGTGGGGTATGGGACCTCCAAAACGGAGATTAATTAAAAAATGAAAATTGGAATTTCCAAGTAATGTTTTGTATACAATAATTGTACACAGGATACAGATTCAATAGATACTAGAATCAATTACATATGTTGTTTATTTAATGTTCTATGCTCTCTCAAACTTCGGAAATTTTTTCTACTTTTCTACGTGTAAGCGAAAAGTGAAATACCGGATTAGCTATGAAATGTCTGTGTATGGTTACTTAGAAAAAATATAGCATTTGACTTAAAAAATTTAAAGAAGTAAGGTAACTATAGCTCAGATAACCTTCACCATATGTAAAAATGTTTATTACCATTGGTTAAAAAAAAATTAAAATTTGTCTTGCTAAAAAAGGGCAGTTTGTATGAGAGGTGGATGTTACTGTTGCCTCTTATATCCATTTTTATATCAGTAATGTCTTACCAAAATGTCCAATACATACTGTGATTGAACTGTTTTTAAGAGCTGAGGATACTGTAATACAATTTTTAACCACTAAAAAGGTGGAGTTTGTATAGGAGATGGGAGTAGTTTTTGTCCGATCTCGCTCATCTTAGAGGTTAACCTCTACTTAGAGAATATTATTTGGCGTACCAAATTTTAGCTCGATAGCTCTTAAACTACTGCTGTTATCGCGCGGACAGCAGTAGCGGACAACCCCAAAAAGAATTTGTTTGTGACATAAGCGTAGTTTTGTCCGATCTCGCTCATATTATTATTAGATGTTAGATTGCATATCACATATCTGGTCGATAATTCTTAATTTACGGCTGTAATCGTTCGGACAGATAGACGGACACCCCCAAAAAGGGGGAGTTTGTATAGGAGGCGGGAGCAGTTTTTGTCCGAGCTTGCTCATAATAGAAACAAACTTTCGCTTTGAGAATAGAAGCTTGCGTTCCAAAATTCAACTTAATATATCTTAAACTAAGGCTGTACAACCGGGGACAGATCGACAGCCACCCCCCAAAATGGGGTTTTTGCATGGGAGGTCGAAGTAGTATTTGTTTGCTCTTGCTCATCTTAGAACTCAAGATGTATTCCAGCTTGAATACAATATTTTACCTAGATAGCTCTTAATCTGCAGCTGTAATCGCAGAGACAGACGCCCAAAAAGGGGGAAATTTGTATGGGAGGTGGGATTAGTTTTTGACCGATTTGTAGAACTCAAGCTCCGCATAGAATATAGAAGTATAGAAGAATATGCGATTACTCTTAAACCACGGGATACATCCCATCTTACATGATGTTCATTGACTGGGTTATTTTCTAATTTGAGTCATTTTGATCGTTATTCACTTAGGAATAACCAAAAGCTCTCCTTGGAGCTCTCCAAGCAGCTCACAATGTCCGAGAGATCACGTATTCCCCGGGCAATGCCATTCGTTCAGTAATAGCAAATGTGAGAAGGCACAATGTTGGGGAACCTAAATGGCGTGCGTCTTTTAATAAAACAACGATTATAAAAGCACTAGAAAAATTAAAACCAGGAACCAACACCCTAAATGTTGACAACTCCCGCAAACATTATAAGGATCATGATTATGGATATGTACCTTGGATGTTCAAACTCTCTACAGAAATGGTGCCTCTATCCATCTACAAGATTGGAAAGACAAAGACAAGGACCCTAAAAATGCATTATACGAGTGCCTGGAGGAAATACATGACCGCTACCCTGCTTATGACAATAACATTACTCTATGAGATTTAAAAGCTAAAATTGGTAGGGAAGATGCTCTTCAGTCTACACAACTACAACTTCGACAACCAATTCAGACTGGTTAGCCTCACGTAGGCATCCATCATGGTAGTGAGTGGAACCAGATTCCAACATAATGATATACACAAGGCAAACTAAATATCCCCTGATGAAGAGACGAGAAACAAGATTGAACACGTGGTAATTGAGGGAAGTCATGTTTTAAGCGTTATAAACGTACATATGATGCCTGGTGCTCATATTAACTCGGATAACCAGCCAAGGTACCCATGCGATTAAGTAGTTCTTAAAACGCTCGTAACCAAAGGCAAAGGAAGCTAGACATCACAAATCTGCATACCGCCGAGGTAGCCAATGCCTACTCCAACCAAATATCCCAATAGCTTCAAACAAATCCCCTAATTTTGATGTTCCAGACACACGGTGACAGCATATTGGGGATGCCATGACCACTTACGGAACGACCGTACAGGGTTATAAAAAACCACGCTCAGGCAAGCCCTGGTACGATGAAGAATGTCGCGCATTATCTGAGAAAAAGATGACGCATTCAGGGCAAAACTGCAGTCAATGGCAACGCGTGTAGTGACGGAGCGTTATCATGTGAAGAGGAGAGAGACGACAAGCCTCTTCAGGCAGACAAAGCGTCTATGGAAGAAGCGAGGGAGCCAGGATATTAAAAATTACAGGGATAGAGGTGAAGCACGAACAAAAAGCTAAAAAGTAAAGGTTTTGGACCAGGTATCGCCACCTGTAAGGTGACGGAGACGTAAATCTGGTCATTTACATTCAGAGTGTGCTGCAAATGTGGAGGGAATACTTTCGATCTCTACTCGTTCCCGAAGGCCGTATAAGTGACGAAACCACACCAATCATCGACTGTCAACTTACTTACTTAATTTCCCTTTGCACCCCATGAATGAGGTATGGGACAGCTTCTCGCGTTGTTGTGAATTAACACGCTTTCTATTTTTGATTCACTAACGGCACCTACTTGTTTATCGACGAATGCGAACGTCACTGTTTGAGAAGCTCTTACTAGACACGAAGATTGAACATTCGAGGGGAGCCGACAATGAAAGACATGCATGGCTCAAGGAATACATGCCCGATGATTGGAATCTGAGTGTTTTATGTCCTGTGCATAAGAAAGGCGATCCGAATGTGTCTACCAAATATCGCGAAATCAGCCTTTTACTTATCGCATACAAGGTCTTATTTTGTGTTTTATGTGAAAGAGTAAAGCCCATTCTGGCGAACCTGATTGGACCTTATCAGAGCGGCTTCACATCTAGTAAATCCACGAACGACCGACCGACCGACTAGTAATTAACACTATGACAAATCCTGAAGAAGATGATTGGAATCTGAGTGTCCTATGTCCTGTGTATCAAAAAGGGGAATCAAGTGGATGTACTTATTTCGGCGGGATCAGCCTTTTACCCATCAATTACAAGGTCCAGTCTAGTGTGTTATGTGAAAGAATAAAGCCAAACCAAGCGAACCTGATAAGACCTTACCAGTGTGGCTTCAGACCTAGTAAATCCACAACCGAGCAGTTATTCAAACTACGCCAAAACCTGGTAAAGACCCATGAAATGCAGATCTGCACCTACAATCTGTGTACCGATTACAAAGTTGCATTCAACAGTTCAATACGACAGGAATTATTAGATGCTTTGGCTGAGTTTGGTATCCCAGCCAGGGTGATACGACTTTGCGGGAGGCATTGACTAACACGAAGCCTGCAGTGAAAATATGCAAACATTTGACTGAATAATTTTCTACCCGAGGCTTTAGACAAGGCCACAGTCTGTCATGCGGTCTCTTTAACATCATAATGGATATGATCATGCGGAAAGCTGCAGTAAACACAACTGGTATCATCTTTAGAACAAGTCACATGCTTCTTGCGTATGCCGATAAACATAGATTTAATTGGCTGAGGACTGGGGGATGTTATTGAGAACACTGAGGAGCAGTCGGCAGAAGTGGGTCTGGTGATAAATGAGGTCAAAACCAATTTATTTGTTTCAACGAACAAACTATAATTTTGAAGTGGTTGAAGATTTTGTCTATCTTGGCTTCGCCATAAACAAAAATAATAATGTCAGCCTGGAAATCAAGAGACCAGTATTGATAGCCAACCACTGCTACTATGCACTAAGAAAGGCGGTTTAATAACAAAACCCTCTCTCGACGAACAAAGTTCCAACTCTGCCTGACTCTAATCCTACCTGACCTGCTATAGAGTGCAGAATCCTGTGTAATGAAACAAGTGGATCAATCTATTCTAGGAATCTTCAAAAGAATAATACATCGCAAAATATTTAGACCCATCATCGTTAACGGCAAGTAACGTCGTCGAATGAACCATGTCTGAGCTGTATAACGATATTGAGGTAGTCAAGAGCGTACAAGAAGACTAAATGCGCAAGCTTGGACACATTGTTCGAATGGGTATAAATGCTCCAGCTCGAAAAGTCTTCGACAATGAACCCGATAGACGACCAAAACTTCGGTGGATGAACCGGGTGGAAGAGCTGTTATCAAAGCTTGGTGAGACGAACCATCTATATAGTGCAAAAGACCGGAACGCTTTAAATTATCTTCTATGTGCATCTACTGATGTATGAATAACAAGGAGATGAAGTAATTCGGCAGCCGAGATCAGCACAGCTTACCTGAGTTCTAATACAGGTCCCGTTGAGATGGCATTTTCAAATTTCCGCATTAATTATTCCTAATTTATTCGGACAACATCCCTCTCAAGTCATTTTGTTGCTGTGATGACGGGATGAATGTTCAGTGTATCGCCTAGTGATAGGCAGGTATTGTCCACAAGTATCCAATGACCAAACTTTTCATATCTCAAGTCACTAAAAGCAAGTCAGTGACATAGAAGATGCTACGTGGTCTTCTCTTCTTTCTTAGCATTGCAAATTTTTATCAAACTTCGTAGTAGGAAAGTTTCAACCTTTGTGTTTTTCAAACGGTCACTGGCCGCTTAGAACAGCTATCATGTACCTCAGATGGACTATAGATGGGTTCAGCGCAAATCGCGTCTTCTATATATTCATGGTCGTCGCTGTGCCGTTGGGTTCTTTCGCCCATTTTTCCTTAGCAATAAGGTTCAGTTTTCCCACAATTAGCTGTTTCCCCCATATGAGAGGGAGAATGTAATTTGACAGTAAACTTCGCCCAAGTTCACTATTGTGGCGGCTCTTGCTAATATATAGGATATGTCCCCATGTCCTGGAACCCATGGGACGAGTAACCGTCGAATGTCTCGCTATGTATTTCCTCCAGAGACGACCGGTATTCTCAAACATTTCTCGAAGTGGTGTACACATACACCAGGGAATTGATAGCAGCTTCACTATCACTAAGTATTTGAATATTGCCGCCCAATATCCCATGATACTGAATTGCCTTCACGGTTATTCTAATGGCCGCTATTTCGGCCTGATCTATGCTACAGCGATCCTGTAGTTTAATCGATAGCTGAAAATTTTAATATACGATTCTTTCGCGTAAATTAGTCGACATCTGTACAAAAATTTTAAAATTTTTATAATTACAAATAACAACATTGTTCCTAAAGTAGGCAATTTTTAACGGAAAGACACTTGTATACAGCAGATTTTAATTTGAGCAAGGATAAATGGTGTAATTTTTTCTAATCGCTTTGTCATCTCACAGTATTGTTCAACCACCCCGCGAAACTAAATCTGCCTCAAAAGATCACGGCACTTCCGTGGTTCTACAGTAAAAATGATACAAACATTTATAATATAAAAATCAGACATTTTATTTTCCATTTTTCATAGCATGTCCTTTGGGCCCACTTTGTGTGCTATGAAAAGCGATAACAATGTAATGTGGGGGAGGAGGGCAGAACACTCAAATAATCGTGGTCATTCATAATTTCCTTACACTTTTTGTGTGGAAAACATTAGTATTTTCGGCAATAACAAATGTAATTTTTCACAAAGCTTACAACAATTATATCAAGGATACGTATTAACTACGCTGGATATAATTTTGTAACACTTGACATTGCTGCGTGTGGTTTAATCAATTTTTGGTGCTGGTGTTACGACACTTTAAAAACATTTTAACTTTTTCTCTCACTTAAAAGTGTTTTATACAAAATTAAACAATTTCCAACTTTAATAGTTGTGTCACATGAATTTAATTAAACATTTAGTTTTATATGCTTCCTAATTGGTAATTTTATAAAAATTGTATACAATTCATTAGTTACTAGCCCCATGTATGTACGTGGGTTATATTACTTCAATATTAAATTATGTTTAATTAAACACGCATAAAAAAATACAGGACAATATGTCCTTTGTCCCAAGCTAACAGGAAAAATCATAATTGCAGAAAATATGTGTCAACAATATATTGGTCTCATTGTTGTCGGTGTGCTATAAAAGAAAAGTTATCCATTGCAGGGAGAGTGATACAAATATATATATTTGTGTAATGATAGTACAAAAACCAGGCTACATATTCAAATGGCCAATATAACAATTAAAGTATGAATTTTTGATATTTTCTCTGAGCAGTTGTTGATAAAATGTGTAATACATACATTAAGCAAACATTCACAGGCTTTCCCCCGCTTTTGTCTTAATCAACAACTTATTCCATATATTATATACATTTTCGTGTTGGTTCCTTTTTTCCCCTAAAGTTCCAGTATATTTCGTTTGCCTTAACAGACTATCGAAACAGCACATTTCTTTGCTAGCTTCCCTTCACTAATAGCTGATTTCGTGTAACCTCTCCCCCTTTCCACCAACAAAGGTCCTTAAGTAGACTCTTGTCGCTGTTGTAATAGTGGTAGTATTAGCAGCAGTAGTAGTATGTAGTAGCTGTGTTAGTGGTAATAGCGAATGTTTGCATGGTTATAAATCGAACACAGACAGGAGTACTCCTTCGAATTGTAAGCCGCCTCTTGATTAGAGCATAATAAATGTTTTCGTAGTTCTCTCAACAAGAACAACAACTACAACGCGACATAAACATTTTCCAGTTCATTGACTACGCCAAGAAAATGCCAAAATATATGTGAGAACGTTAATGAGTGCACAGTGTCATGAAATAGAATGTTAACATGAAGTCTAAAAATCCAATTTAAAACAATGTCTACTAATAGAAGTGTGTGACAATGAGAAGTTTGTTGTAATAAGTGACGAATTAATAAAGGATGAAGTTAGAAGAAAACATGTCCTTACTTCTATGGCGAAAATGTAGGGTTTTCTTAACTTGATTACCATCAGCTCTGGTAACTTTGAGGTCTGTTGTAAAAAACATTCGTTAAGGGCGATTCATTTAAACGTGTTTTTTTTAAAGTAAAGTAAACCAGTTAAAATGAAATATGATGACGGAGTTTTTACTACGATCCGAAAGAACACTCTTTGTCATTAACTTTTTAATTAAGTTTAGTGGAAATGTTGGCCGTGATTACGCCTAGGTCCATGTTGAAGTTCTAACTATTAATAACACTTTCCGGCATTTGCCACCAATACCTCATGAACAATGCTTGTTCCCACGTCTTTATTCATAGCTGGTTGACTTAACGAAAACGTCTTTCTCAATAAAACTATTGTCTCACGTGTTGTTGGGACCGGCCGTGGTATAGTGGTTAGAACACTACCATGCGGGAGATCCGTGGTTCGATTCCCGGCTCCAGTCATATACATTTTTCTTTCATAGCCAGCCTTCTCGATGTTGTCGACAGGAACTTCGCAGCATAAGTGTCCAGTCAATCGGCATGTCTAGTAAAAGCTTCTCAAACAGCGATGTTGCATTCGTCGATAAACGAGTAGGTGCGGTTTGTAATTAAGTAATTAAGATAACTATCTCTACCTACTTGGAGTAGGTATTGGCTATCTCGGTGGTATGTAGCTTTGTGATGTCTAACTTTATTTGTTACCAGTGTTTTTTGCATTTCTTAAACGCGTCGTCGATAAACAAGTAGGGTCCGTTGTAATAAAGATAAATTGAGTTTTTTTTTCACGTATTGAATGTGCCGTAACGCCTTTAAACTAAAACCAAAAGTGGCCGACATCACTTTATTCACCTTTACCATTAAAGGTTATATTTTGAATCTGGATCGAATATCCTAATCCTTTAAAACAAGATGCTTTTGTAGAAATCGTTCAATTTTTACCACCGAGAGGCGGAGACGTCTGAAATGATATCAAATCGATTGATCACGATCATTTACCCTTTCTCCACTTCTACTTCTTCTTATTTGGCACCAGCAACAGAAATTCATTCATCAGTAGACGCACGTTGAAAAGAATTCCAAGCGCTTCAGTGTTTTGCGCTCCGTAAATAGTTCGTCACACCAAGCTTAGATAACAGCTCTTTCACATCGTCTATGTAACAAAGTTTTGGTCGCCCCTCTCCTGCGCGGCCCATGGAATTTATTGCCTAAGATATTTTGAAGTTTATCGAGTTTATTGCCAAACAATTTTCGTGCCGGAGTATTTTCATCCATTCGTACAACGTGTCCAAGCCAGCGCATTTGATCTATTTGAACGCGCTTGACTACGTCGATGTCTTTATACAGCTCACACAACTCATGGTTCATCCGACGAAAGTACTCGCCGGTAACGATGGGGCCAAATATTTTGTAAACTATTTTTCTCTCGAATATTCCCAGAATCGATTGATCCGCTTCAGTCATTTACACGGACTCAGCGCTATAGAGCAACACAGGTAGGGCCAGGGTCTGACAGAGTTAAATCTTTGTTCGTCAAAAGATGGCTTTGTTATTAAATCACTTGCTATTTGTCTCTTGATTTCCAGGCTGAAAATATTATTTTCGTTTATGGCGGAGTTGAGGTAGACAAAATCAACCACCTTCCCAAAGTTATAGTTCTCAACGTTCACGTAACGTCGCAACCGAGGAGATTTTTTGTTAATCAAAAGAAATAACTTGGTTTTGCCCTTATTTATCATCAGACTCACTTCTACCGACTGCTTTTTAATGCTCGAAAAGGCCGCAGTAACATTCCACAGTCCTCGACCGATGATATCTATGCCATTGATATACGCGAGCAGCATGTGACTTATGTTGAAGATGATACCATTCGTGTTTACTGCAGCCTTCCGCGTGCTCATCTCCATTATGATATAAAAGAGATCGCACGAAACACTATCGCCTTGTCTGTAGCCTCGCTTGGTAGAAAATGGCTCTGTCAGATTTTTGCCTATTTTCACTGAAGACTTCGTGTCAGTCAGTGTCATCCTGCAAAGTCGCATCAACATCGTCCACTCATTATAACTCCGATTACAATGCTATCGAAATGACACCTGCTGACATCGTCACTTACTTCGTAATCAAGCGTGTTATCAAGCTCGCATAAAACTCCGCTTATAATGTAATTGCAGCCGAAATGGCACATACTGACATCTTCCCTTACTTTGTAAGCAAAAGCGCACCGATTAAACGGCCTATGACACTCCTGTGTAAATGTAAGGCGGAACATAAGCGAGAGAATCATCACTGATTGCTACTAAATAAAGCTGACATCAGCGATTACGTAATGGGTATTTTTACCGCTGGGAACCTACTTCGTCGTCTATGGTAGGCGTGATTTCGTCACTAATGCTGATTTCGGGAACGAAAAGAGAACGAAAGTGTACCTTCCATACTGCAGCACACTCTACGTGTCCGTGATAAGATTTCCGCCTCTGTCCTTACAGGTAAAGATACCTGTTTCAAAACCTTTGATTTTTACCTTTTGGTAACATTTCCGGGCTTCACCTATATCTATCCCTGTAATTTTTGATATCCCTCTCTTCTTCCATATACAACTTTTCTAAAGAGGCGTCTCATCTCCCTCCTCTTCTTATTATATCGCTCTGTCAGCACAGGCATTGCCATTGGCTGCAGTTTTGCTTTGTATGCATTATCTGTCCTTACAGGTAAGGAATCCCGTTACAAAACCTTTGAATTTCATCTTTTGGTAGAACTTTCGGGCTCTCTCTTTTCTTTCATAAAAGGTTTTACCAGCAGAAGAGGCGTCTCATCTCCCTCCACTTCTCTTTGTATCGCTCCATCACCGCACGCGTTTCCATTGGCTTCAGTTTCACCCTGTATGCAGCATCCATTTTCAGACATTGCATGACATTCCTCCACGGCTTGTCTGAGCTTGGTGTTCATAACCCATAACGGTTCATAACGGTCTTTGCGGCAGTGGTCATAGAATTCAAAATATGCGTGTGTCGGGAACATCAAATTTAGAGGGGTCCGTTTCAAGTAATTGAGAGAGTTGTTTGATGTAAGCATTGGCTATATCGGTGATACGCAGCTTTGTGATGTCTAGCTTGCTTTGCGTTTGATTACGTACATTTTTAGCACATCTTAGTCGCGGGCGAACCTTGGCTGCAACAAGATGGTGATCCGAGTCCATATTTGCACCACACATCTTACGCACGTCTATAAACCTTGAGTCATGCCTTCCATCGATTACCACGTGATCAATCTTGTCTTTTAATCAGGGGATATCCAGGTGGCCTTGTGGATATATTTATGCAGGTTCCAATCATTACCATGTTTCTTGCCGACACGAAGCTTAGCTGTCTGAATTCGTTATCGAAATTGTTGTTGTGTATACTGCACTGTCGCACAGAGCATCTTCCCTTCCTTTTTTAACATTAAAATCTCCCAGAACAATGATAATGTCATGGGCAGGATAACGGTCACATATTTCCTCCATGCGCTCATATAATGCATCTTTAATGTCCTAGTCTTTGTCCTCTGTCGGGTCTTGTACACAAATCAGTGTGATGTACAAATTTTTATCTTTAATCCTATTCGGTCAACTACAGGGTTAAACTGAGAGAGCAGATTTCGAAGTTTCTTGCCGACTATGAATCCACTTCCAAATTCGTGTCTTTCTGCATGGCAGCTGTAAAAGATGTCACAGTTCATTCGTCGTGTGCATCCCTGTCCAGTCCGTGGTATTTCCTGTATGGCGGTGATGTCGGCTTTGTTTTTGTCAAGGACTTCTGCCAGTTGGCTAGAGGCAACATCTCGGTAGAGAGTTCCCACATTTCAGGTGGAGGTTAAGAATAAATTAATGGTCCTTATAAGGTTTGTGTGGGTCGTCAACATTTGGATGGGAGACCTTGTTTTTCCTTTTCTTGGTGTTTTCATAATAATTGATTACGTTAAAGGAAGGTGGCTTATTAGGCCATCACGCCCGATCCTACTTTGTTGGGACTACCTAAGCCACCAGTAAGTTCTGTTACCTACTTCCTAAGACACATCGGTGGTGACATACCATTTAGGTTACTTCACATTGCACCTTCTTACATTTTTTACCACTGAACTGATATTAAATGGCATTGCCGGGTAAATAGGTGATCTTTCCGACTTTGTGAGCTGCTTGGGGACCTCCAAAGAGAAATTCTAGTTTTTCCCAAGTGAATAACGATCAGAAAGACTCAAATTAGAAAATGCCCCATTCCCCTAAATATTGGCTAATCTTATTAAATTTGTGACACTAAATATAATCTAAGAGATTGGCTCCACATGAGGCCAATCCTTCTGGTAACCCTCATAGAAATGTTCGTTATCCTTAAAATATTGTATGAATCATAAGTTTTGTTATTTTCAGGACAATTCATTGGAATTTTTGTACTTTTAAAATATTTTAGTCCTACCTATATACTGTACAATAGACCAGGTCGGTCCTCATATAAAATATGTTTTCCCATAGTTGAAGGTACATTTTGAAGATCACATAGAGACAAATTCAAAAAATATTTTTCCTTCTCCTTCCCCCCGAAATACAGCCAAAATTGTTTTTTTTATCGCTGGTTTTTGTTTGTGGCTCAATCGTAACATACAAGACATCGGTGTATAGATCTCGACAAGTACTACATATGTCCCATATATGTCGCTTACGTATGGAATCATTTTGTAATGATGGCCTCATTTAAAGCAGTTTCTACTCCTAAAATTAAAAAATATTTCCAAAGCAAAATGTTCTTGGTTTTTAAAGGGCTTTAATCTGAGGAATAAAATTTTTCGAATTTTAGGCGTAGAAATTGCATTAAATGAGACCTTCATTTGAAAATGATGCCATATGATTTTGACGGTTTTGCCCCCGACTTTGAAAATTTTATCGTGACCCGGTCCACTGCACATAGGAGTGATATACCCTTCCCTTTCGGTACCTACAAAACTACAAAATCCGGTACATACAAAACTACCATTTGGTCAAAAACTTATTAATAACATTATTGTTATTAATAAAATATTTACATCCCTTCTTTTGAAATAAGAAAACTTAATGTTCAACATGTCACCTAACTATTTTCGCTTTCGTAACACTGTGCAACATAATAATTAATTGTGCTACACATACTTCAATGTACTCAATAAATTCATTGTAAAAAGGGGCGAATGGATGCATGTGTTGTTGTACACACACACACATACACCGATGTGAACGATGTGCGAATAACGTATCCTGTGGCATCGCAGCGTAGTTTTTGGTTATGTCTTGCTTATGCTTCTGCTCCTGTTAAGGAAGGACCTAGCTTTGATTGTTGACGCTGATGTTGTTGTGTGATTGTGACTGTTGTTGTTGTTTTTGGATTTTATAAATTGTTACCAGGTTATCAATGGGCAAATGGTGACAACACACAACACACAACAACAACAACATCCTAAGCCATATACCAACCAACCCCCTCCCTCGTACGCAATGAAATGTAACAAAAGCAATTACAACAACAAAACGATTTAACTTGTGGATGAATTTTGAAAATCCGATACGAAACCGAAACTAATTCAACACAAACCAAACAAATTGGTATTTTATAAACCATAAAAAATTTAGAACGTTTTCCCCCCTTCTCCCCAAATGGCAAACCTACAACAATAACATCGTAAACCACACAGATATGATAGTTGTGTTTGTGTGTGCGTGTGGGTTGGAGTGCAACATGAACTGACGAGAAAATTCAAGTAGCAAAAGCATGGTGGACCTTCCTCCTATTACTACACAGGACATCACCCAGTGCTGTGGCGAAGAGGCTGCAGCGACAGCGTGTGGGAGATAGAGAAATATTCGACGAGAAATTTTATCCCGCTTTTTTTTCGCCCGTTGCAAACAAAAGAATGCAATTACTGTAACAGTGACGTGACGCGACGAAGAAAAATTGCAATTATGACCCACAAAAGTCAAAAAGGAACCATAGAAACAGTAACGCAACTAACTGACACAGAAATGCTACAATACCGGGCACCCTAGGTGTTGCTAGGAAGATAAGAGTTGGAGTCGAAATGCAGATGCCCTATGTGCTAATAGCAATCAGGTCTATGGGATGATTTCTATTAAGGGATGGCCAAATTTTATAATACCGATAAGCGGTCCAAGATAATATTGTCAGTAGGGGGTATTGTTCTTCAAAACTTCCATAACTTAAATAACATCATATTATAAACAAAAAAAACTTAATTTACCTTTACATTGCATGAATGAGGTATGGGATAGTTTCTTGCGTTGTTGTGAATTAAAACGCTTTCTTTTTTAGATTCACAACTAACGGCACCTACTTGTTTATCGACGAGTGCGAACGTCACTGTTTGAAAAGCTTTTATTAGACATGCCGATTGACTCGACACCATAGTGCAAAGTGTATGTCTACAACATCGATGAGGCCGGCAATGAAAGAAAAATTTAGATGACTGCAGCCGGGAATGGAACCAAAGATCTCCCCCATGGTATTCGCGTGTACTAACGACAATGCCACTGCCGGTTCTAATTACAGTCTCCTTTAAAACTGTATTTTATTATCTCTCGACCATCGAAACGACTCCTAATACATCAGCAACCTATTACACTTTCCACATCAAAGAAGAGATACAACAATTGCGGCTAAAAAAAACTCCCAGCAACTTCGCAGCATTCTCCACTGTAGGACGTATCAAATCAGCCATGGCGGTTAGGAAGATGTGTGCATACATTATGCCATCGATGGCAGTGCCGGGAAGGATGTCATGTGACTATGTAGGAAAAAGGAATCTGCATATACATACATAAATATGCATCCCTCTTCTCTTCCCGTTTTGCACAAGAATGGCAAATTGTGACAGTCACTATGGTAGTGGGAGTGTGCATACACACACACTGTTACAATAAATGCATTACAATGCAATTCTCCATTACGGTGGAGTGTTTTTGTGTGCGGTTGCAAATTCCATTTCTTATCTTACCAGCGGGGGAGTGCATGGGGAAGCTTAGTTAAGTTTAGCCTTAAATTGTAAATGCATTAGTTAGGAGTGTTGGCTCTCCCTTGTTTTGATTAAGACTCTTTTTGTGCCTGAAATAAGGAAGGCCGTTCGATGAATAAGTGCAACGGGCATAAGTGTGCTAAGGTTGCCGTCATCATTCGTTCTGTTGGGGTGGTGAACGCAATGGTTGCATTGAAATTGTTTGAAGGATGCTTGAACTGTTGCTAAGTAGGCCAATAATAACATCGTTCGTTTAACAATGGCTGGGGTGATGCTACATATATGCGAGGGGTTACTGCGATGTTGTTGGCTGGGGATTTTTCTAAAGAAACATATATGGTGTAAATTATGACAAAACTTAAAACTTCATTACCCTTTGCAACCCATGAATGAGGAATGGGATAGTTTCTCGCATTGTAGTGAATTAACAAGCTTTCTATTTTAGATTCACAACAAACAGCACCTACATGTTTATCGACGAATACGAACGTCACTTGTTGAGAAGCTTTTACTAGATATGTCGATTGATTGGACACTATACTGCGAAGTTGTTGTCGTCAACATCGAGGAGGCCGGCACTGAAAAAAAATGTAGATGACTGGACCCGGGAATCGAACCACGGATCTCACATATTGTAGTCGCGTGAATATTGTATGCTACGGCCGATTCCATAATGACAGCCGGAACATAAAAGTAATTTTGTTGCTACGTGTAACAATTTCTGTGTGCAACTTAAGTTCATGGGTAATGGGAGATTCTTAAGTTTTTGTTTTATGATCGTTATTCACATCTCCGATAACGTATTCAGACTGATAAGTTTCGTGTCGACAAAAAATATGGTAGTGAGTGGAACCAGTTTCCCGCATAAAGATATCCACAAGGCAGCCTGCAGCCTGGATATCCCTTGATCAAAACACAATAAACCAGATTAGTCACGTAGTAATCCATGGATCTCAAGCGTTATGCGCGGCGCAAATATTGTTTCGGCTCACCAACTAGTTGCTGCCAAGGTACGCACTCGATTTAAAATAACTTAAAATGATTTAACTAAACGCAAAGGAAGCTACACAATACAAAGCTGCATCCCACATAGCCAATGCCTATTCCAACCAAGTCTCTCAATTATTTCAAACAAACTCCACCTACTTGTGATGTTAATGACCCACAGTGGCAGCATATTGCGAATTCTATGACCACTGCCGCATCGACAGTACTTGGTTATGAAAAACAAGCTCTGGTATGATGAGGAATGCCGCAGAATGTGTAAAGAAAAAGGTCACCGTATACACCTGTTCAGGCGTCTATGGACGAAAAGAGATAGCCAAGATATCGAAAACTACAGGGATAGAGGTGAAGCCCGAAAGTTCCACAAAAAGGTTAAAAGCAAAGGTTTTGGAACATGGATCACCCACGTGTAGAGCAGAGACGTAAATATGGTCACGGACACTTGGAGAGTGCTGCAAATAAGGAGGGAACTCTTCCGTACCCTGCCCGTTGCCGAAGGCAGCAAAAGTGACGAGATCACTCCAATCATTGACGACGGAATAGATTGACCACCACCTAGCCGGAAGACTAAGGACCTATCCTAGGAAACCTGATCGAAGTTTATTAAAGTGGGCTTAGAACTAATAAATCTACGACCGATCAGATATCCACAATACGATAATTCCTCAGGAGGACCCAAGAAATGTAGATCGACTCCTACCATCCGTTTATCGATTACAAAACTGCATTTGACAGTCGGATACGACAGAAACTATTCGATGCTATGGCTGAGTTTGGTATCCCCGCGAAGCTGATACCACATTGCGGGATGACACTGTCTGACACGAAGTCTTCAATGAAAACAGGCACACATCTCACATAGCCATTTTCTACCAAGCGAGGCTGTAGACAAGACGATACTGTCTCATGCGTTCTCTTTAACATAATAACGAATATGATCATACGGAAGGCTGCACTAAACACGACTGGTGTCATCTTTAACAAAAGTCACACGCTGCTGGCGTATGCCGATGGCATAGTTATCATCGGACCGCAAAGGATGGGATATTACTGCCTACGACCTTTTCAAGCATTGAGAAGCAGTCGGCAGAAGTCAATCTGGTTATAAATGAGGTCAAAAAAAGTTGTATGTGTGTCTTGTGGTCGATTAGGTGTTATTTGGTTCGCCTTGTGTAGATTTTCATGCTGTGTTTGTTTCCCGGCCAAGGATGGTGGCTACTTCCACTGGGTGGGCCTAAAGAGGCCTGGGACCCTGGCGCAGTTCTCAGAGCGGCATTTTGACTTGTCTGCAGGTCCTTCCACTGCGTCTCGCTCACATTCGGAGACCACACTGCATCTGTATAGTTTACCACAGACCAAACTATAGCTTTGTGCTGCCGGCTAGCGGCTTGAGGACCTTGTTATTACATCTCATCTTATTGCAGATAGCTGTGGCGTGTGGCGCGTTGAATCTGAGAAGGCTGTTAAATGTGACACCACATTTCAACAGAACCCTATTAAATGCGGATCAATCTCCCAGAGGTAAATTAAAAGAATTACCTATTTAGTAATCCATGAGATAAGTGTGACATTGTAAGCGAACGGTCATTACAACTTTGATAACAATGCTATTGAAATGGCACCTACTGACATCGTCACTTACTTCGTATTCAAGCGTTTTATCAAGCTTGCCTAAAACTCCGCTTATAACGTATTTGCAACTGATATGGCACTTACTGACACCGTCGCTTACTTTTTAATAGAGAGCGCTCCGATAAAACGGTCCAAAACACTCCTACGATAAAATTTTAAGGATGAATATAAGCGAGAGAATCATCACTGCCCACCGGAAAATGAAACGAAGTACCAACATAGTAGTCCGTGATATCCGCATCACATTGTAAGCGAGCGATCTAAGTACTTAAAATGTCAAGCGTGTATAATGTAAAAAATATCGTCCACTCATAACTCCGACTGAAATGGGAGCTACTAACATCGTTACTTACTTCGTAGTCAAGCGTGAAATCAAGCTCGCCTTAAACTCTGCTAATAACGTAATTGCAAAAATATTACACTTACTGACATCGTCGCTTACTTTGTAAGCGAGAGCGCGAAGAATAAACGGCATATGACACTTCTATGCTATATTTAAGGGGAAATATCGCAAGAGAATCATCACTAATTGCTACTAAATATAGCTCATATCAGCGATTAAATAATGTAATGTTGTTCGAATGGATGGAAATTATGAGCTGTCGACCAAAACTTCGTTGGATGAACCCGATGAAAGAGCTGTTATCTGAGATTGGCGTGACGAACTATCTACGAAGCGCAAAACATAGAAAAACGGAATTCTTTTCTACGTGCGGCTACTTATGGATAAATTTCTGGTGCTGCTGCAACGTATTATTACAACTTATTATTGCATATCCCTACAAAAACTGCATACACTTTAGCTGTGACCTACCTACCCACATACCCAGCTACATACATTCATACATCCTCAACGATTACCACTTCAAAAACAGCAGTAACGCTAACAATAAAAGTGTAATACGAGAGACTTTTGAATAAATATTCTGCTGTAAGTCGAACGGAATAAATATAGTTGTGCACAATTAACTGCGACTCAGCCACTATTAGGGAGAGAGAGACTGTTGTTGGCATCAATTACCTCGCTCCCAGGGGGTAAGAAATATATTTATACATATATGCTTAAATTGTTTATATGTGAACAGACAGACGTATACACAAATGCAAAAGTACACACGCACACACACACGTATGTATTTATTTTGCGTTGTTGCAAATTATTTAACATCTAATCCCATTGATTGTAGTTAAGCACGTGCCAAAGTCAATTTTAGAGTTGTCTAATTGCATTGAACCGTGATGATCTCTTTAGTCCTTGCACCCCTTTGTGGGGGGGAAAACTATAGTAAACTGTAGTTGGGATCTTTTATTGTTTTATTGGTTTTTATGACGTGTTAAGATAACTTTATTTCACTGATAACATCTTATTAAATACCAACTGTAACTAAAAGGGGGACGAAAACTGGTGGCACAAGGGTTTTGTGGTTTTTGTAGATTATCAGACGAAATCTATCATCAGAGAGAGAGACGTGACTGCCATTAGCCAGACGATAGACTAGAATGAATGTCGGCAGCTGGTGTTGGCATAATATTTAATTTAATTTATCGTGCGAGGGAAATTAAACAAAATTATGTTACTTTGTGTTGTAATACTTTATGCAAAAGTTTCAAGGTTAACATTATACTTGAGGTAGAGAGGAAGGGAGGGAGACTGTTATAGAACTACACATCGGTTAAAGTACCTGTTAAGTAATCGCTGATGTCAGCTATATTTAGTAGCAATCAATGATGATTCTCTCGCTTATATTCCGCCTTAAATTTAGCATAGAGTTGTCATAGGCTGTATAATCGGTGCGCTCTCGCTTACAAAGTAAGCGACGACGTCAGTAGGTGCCATACCAGTTGGAATTACGTAAAAAGAGGAGTCTCAAGCGAGCTTGAGAAGTATATATTTAGTAATCCATGACATCAGTATGACATTGTAAGCGAGCGATTTAAGTACTTAGAATGTCACGCGTGAGTAATGTCAAACATATTGTCCACTCATTATAACTCCGATTGGAATGGCACCTACCGATATCGTCACTTACTTCGTAATCAAGCGTGTTATCAAGTTCGCTTAAAGCTCCCTTTATAACTTAATTGCAACTGAAATGACACATACTGACATAGTCTCTTACTTTGTAAGTGAGAGTTCATCGATTAAACTCCCAGATGTAAAAATACTCATTATGTAATCACTGATGTCAGCTACATTTAGTAGCAATCAATGATGATTCTCTGTCTTATGTTAAGTTTTACATTTCCACAGGAGTGTCACAGGCCGTTTAATCGGTGCGTCTTTGCTTACAAAGTAAGCGAGCTTAATAACACGCTTGATTGCAAAGTAAGTGACGATGTCAGTAGGTGCAATTTCACGGAGGTATAATGAGGGGACGGTACATTTTTAGAGTACACTATAAATCACCCAAGGAATTTGAATTCATTTATATGCATGTGTAAACGCAGAGTCCTTTTCTCACGTCATTGCTCTTCCTTAAACCTTTAATAAAACAATACTTGTGTATTCACTTCAATGCGAAGCCAAACAATTTGAATTGAAACATTTTCACCGCAAAACCTTATGCTCAGGTAAAAGCAAATTCAGCACCAAAAAAAAACATGAAATCAAACAGAAAAAGGCAACCAGGATATGATAAAACTTTTGGTATGTGTTACACAGGCGAAAATTCACTTTGATATAACACACGATGGCAAACTACGAAAAAGTAACTGAAACTAAAATGAAAGTACAAGTGGAAAAAGTCGAGATAAATTATAAATAAATGATAGACATCAAACTAAACGACAAAAACTTAATGATACAAAACTCTGGGATCCATCACTAACTAAGAATGAAAAAAAGACAAAAAAAAATAACGAAACAGAAACTCCAACAAGTTTTTGCCGCCAATGAAAGCTAGACGACAGCGACGTTCGGTACAAAAGGTATGTGAGTGTGTGCGAGCCAAGGATTTTATTTATTTATCAACACTCGTACAGCAACAGCAACAACAATCGCACCATTCACATATGTTTGCAAAACTTCAACTTCAAGTCAACGATGAATTTCACACAAATCGAAGAAGAAAACTATCGTCAAAGTTCACATTCACAGCAGCGACAAAACTCATATAACAAAAAAGACCTGTGTGACAGTCAGCGAACACATTCAAACAGAGACTTTTGTGTGATAGTTCCCCCTCCGCAAGCGGTAAAACTTCGTTCACTAACGGTATGACAGCAGCGTATAAAAGGAAACGATGTCATTCTCGATGATACTTTATTTCTCGTCATATATCAAACATCTATGACTCTATGACTGACTCTATAATATGGTGTTGGTGGTGTATGGCAAGGTGGCAAAGCGAATAATATGCAAGAGAATGTGTAGAAATTGACGAAAAAGGTAGCAGATGAATCAACGCCAGTCAAGTTTTGTAACCCACGTATATAGGTAAGTATACGTTCAATGATATCTGCATTCCTATGTGGCACAGTGCTTATAAACCCAAAAACAGACTCCAGATTTTAAGTGAGGAATTTAAGATTTAAACTGCTTTCTTTAAAAATATTTTAAACCGACATAGGCTGTTAGGACTTATCAACACAGATATCGCAACATTTATGAAAATACAATTTTGGTAAGATAAACACTAGCCATAACTTGAAGAAGGTAGTAAGAAAAAGATTTTAAAGATCAGTACACCACATGCTACTGGGACTCAATTCTGAGAAATGCCCGCGAAAGTAGCCCCAAAGAGAAAAAGTTCTGCATCATTCGTTTTGTCAAGTTACATGCCATAATAAGTTAATATCGATTTGAAGTTAGTAAGTAACGCATAGGGGAATTTGTCACGTTTTAGCCTACTTTGTTTGACATAACATAAATACTTTATGGTGGCGTATGATTATCATAAGTAATATTCCACGTAAATCATACGCCACGGAGTAAAAAAAAACTTAATTTCCCTTTGCACCCCATGAATGAGGTATGGGATAGCTTCTCGCGATGTTGTGAATTAACACGCTTTCTATTTTTAGATTCACAACTAACGGCACCTACTTGTTTATCGACGAATGCGAACGTCACTGTTTGAGAAGCTCTTACTAGACATACCGATTTACTCGACATTTATACTGCGAAGTTGCTGTCAACAACATTCGAGGGGAGCCGACAATGAAAGAGCCAGGTTTTAACCTGCGATCTCCCGCATGGTAGTCGCGTGTTCTAACCACTATGCCACGGCCGGTCCCCCGCCACGGAGTACAACAGTTTTATTGTAACTGCTACAAAATAAACCCAGTTCAAAATCATTTGATGAATTGAAAAGTGAAATTGTTGCCTATGTAGGGAAACGTTATGGGCGTCGGGAGTGTAATGCAAGGTAAAGCTTCTGATCGGTTTAACTTGGCAAACCCAGAGTGATCCTTGCCAATTGCACTTCAAGTCTACTCACAGAGCTCCGTATTCTTGGTACTACTGCGAACGGAGTACTTCCACGTGGTGACGCCTGGAAACGTGCTTCTGACACCCGTCAGAGCACGGCTAACTGTGAGGGGCGAAACCTAAAACCAAGGCACGTCAGCTCACAGTGAGCGATACGCTGGTCAGCGTCTGACCCAGAATCCTGGCAGGAGGAGAAAACTGCGACATGGTGCGCTGGCCTTGCAACCCGTCACCGACGTTTGCACTATTGCAATGAAAAGAAGTAAGAAAAGAATAAAATGGAACCCCCAAAATGTTGACGACCACCGCAAACGAATTAAGGACCATGATTTGAGGTTATGCACCTGGAATGTTAGAACACTGTATATACCAGGTGCCTCCATCCAACTGGCGGAAGTCCTCGAAGAATACAAGGCTGACATAACCGCTTTACAGAAAATCCGGTTGACGGGACACGGGTGCTCGCGCATGAAGACGTGTGACATCTACTATAGCGGCCATGCGGACAAGCACGAGTTTGGATGTGGATTTGCGGTTGGCAAGAGACTGCGACACCTAGTCTCAAGGTTCAACCCGCTGTGTGAACGTATAGCCACCATAAGAGTAAAAACTAAGTTTTTCCACATAACACTTATATGTGTCCATGCTCCCACAGAAGAGAAAAGCGATGTGGGCAAAGACGAGTTCTACGAGAGCCTAGAAAATGTATATGACCGTAGCCCGAGCCATGACATTAAAATTGTACTAAAAAAAAAAAAAAACTTATTTCCCTTTGCACACCATGAATGAGGTATGGGATAGCTTCTCGCGTTGTTGTGAATTAACACGCTTCTATTTTTAGATTCACAACTACGGCACCTACTTGTTTATCGACGAATGCGAACGTCACTGTTTGAGAAGTTCTTACTTGACACGCCGATTGAATCGACACTTAATACTGCGAAGTTGCTGTCAACAACATTCGAGGGGAGCCGACAATGAACGAACAATTTTTTTTATAAGATGACTGGAGCCAGGTTTGAACCTGCGATCTCCCGCATGGTAGTCGCGTGTTCTAACCACTATGCCACGGCCGGTACCTAGGCGATTTTAATGCTAAAATAGGTAGGGAGACCGCATTTGAGCCTACCATCGGAAAATTCAGTCTGCACACCGAAACGTCGAACAATGGCATCAGACTGATTGATTTCTCTGCGGCAAAAAATATGGTAGTTAGCAGCACTAGATTTGACCATAAAAATATTCATAAGGCAACATGGATCAATTGACGAGGAATCAGATTGATCACGTGGTAGTTGATGGAAGGCACGCATCGAGTGCTCTGGATGTACGAGTGATCAGGGGTGCGAATATTGACTCCGATCACTTCCTTACCGCAGTTAAGGTACGTACAAGGCTAAGCTTGGCGAAAACCGTACGTAACCAGGCACAACGAAACCTGGAAATCGGTAAACTGCGGATCACAGAGGTAGCGGACGCCTACTCCGACCATCTAACTCAACTACTGCGGAATGCTGATAATATAACCTCGCAGTGGCAATATATTCGACTCCATAGAACGGACTGCGAGACGCGTACTTGGGTACTCAAAGTCGTCTCAAGAAGATGCCTGGTACGATGATGAATGTCGCAATGTCCACGAGAGAGAGACGGATGCTGCATATAGAGCGAAACTGAAGCCAATGGCAACGCGAGCTGTTAGTGAACGGCACAGGGAGAAGAGACCCAGAGGCAACTCGTTTTTTAGACGTAAAAAGAAGGGGCTGAACAAGAGGCAAGATGAGTGCACAGAGTTGCTCCGAAGTAGAGGGGAAGCCCGAAAATTCTACAAGAGAGTTAAGGCGAGAATGCGTGGAACTGGGTTGCCCTCCTGCAAAGACAGCGATGGTCAGCTAGTGACGGACACGGATAACGTTCTGAAAATATAGAGAAATCATTTCAGAAATTTACTGGATACGGATACCACTCCAGAAGACCCCACTCCAATCCATGACGATGGTATTGACTGTCCACCTCCGAGCTAGAGCGAGATACGTATGGCAATCTCCCGCCTTAAAAACAACAAAGCTGCTGGAGCCGATGGACTCCCTGCTGAATTCTTTAAGGCTGGCGGTGAGGAGCTGATTAGGAGCATGCATCAGCTCATGGAGAATATCTGGCTAGAGGAGAGCATGCCCAGGGATTGGAGTCTTAGTCTGTTATGTCCCATATACAAGAAAAGAGATCGTAGTGAATGTAAGAAATGTCATGGAATAAGCCTATTACCAATTGCGTACAAGGTCCTTTCAAGCATACTGTGTAAACGTCTAAAGCCAATTGTAGAAAAACTAATTGGACCGTATCCGTGCGGCTTTAGACCTGGCAAATCTATGACGGATCAAATATTCACTCTACGACAAATCCTGGAAAAAACTCATGAAAAGCAGATCGATACCTACCACCTCTTTGTCGACTACAAAGCTGCCTTCGACACTCCGATAAGGAACAGGCTTTATGAGGCCATGTCTGAGTTTGGTATTCCAGCAAAGCTACTTCGACTTTGCAGATGTACCTTGGAAAACACCAAACCTTGGTAAAGATTGGTAAGGATCACTCTGAACCATTCAACACAGAAAGAGGTCTCAGGCAGGGTGATAGCCTGTCCTGTACACTATTTAATATAGTTATGGAGAAGGTGATGAGAAAGGCTGGTGTCAACATGTCTGGCACAATATTCCACAAGAGCCACATGCTACTAACCTATGCCGATGATATAGACGTCAAAGAGTCCTCTCGATGGGGACGCCCCGTGATGGTTGACAATTATAGTTTTAAGATAGTAGATTAATTTACCTACCTCGGATCTTTCGTCAATAAGAAAATAATGTTAGCCAAGAAACAACCAAAAGGTTGTTGCACTATATTTAAAATAATAACTAAAACAAAATTTCATCCTAGACCACTGTAATATAATCTATATTGTACCCTCCTTGTACCCTTGTACCCCTTGTACCCTTACAGTGCTCCCACTCTTTAGTAGCAACAGCAACACCAATGCCAGTGCCAATATATTGGCAAAACAACACGAACAACAACAAAGTCACAAACACAAATAAACACATACCAACATCAAGCACTTGGAATGGCATGATGACGCCCTTCTTATGTCAAAAACTATAAAAATAATGTTTTGTGATATTTTCCTATGAATGATCGAAATTTTGTTTTTTGTTGTGTATGATTACATAATATCCAGCAGCAAAAAACGACACAAAAAACATTACACCAAATTGTTGCTGATGTTGCTGTTGATGGCTTTGATGGTTGTTGGTGTTGTTGCGATTTATTGTATTTTCACAGGGAATGTTTTTGATAATGGGTCCGATTTCATGTGAGTGTTCCACAAGAATGTTTATGTGTATGACCATTAGAGTGGCCATAGTGGACATTTTTTTGAAAAGTTAAATTTTTCGCACTGAAAAATATGAGGTTGGGATAAAAATAATTATGCATATTTTTTTTTTTTTTTGAATTCCGAGTACCTCGGGTTGAGCCCAAACTTTTATTACATTACCCATTTAGGCTGAAGTGCAGAATATGGGGCGGGAGCCCGATTAAAAACCAAAAAATATGCCATTGTCTTCATCTTGGTCCCCAAACATCGGATTGGTAGGTCAAAGTGTCAAAAAAGGGGCCCCTTTCGGTTCTATGATGACCCCCAGGTGCGGGTGCTCAAGTGAAAGATATTTTCGAGACGAATCCAACGATGTTATTTTTAGGTTCCTACGGGTCTCCTGGACCGAGTTAGAGCCATATCCGGGATATACCAAAAAAAATTATTTTTAAAAAAATTTTTGCGTGCGGCGCTACTAAACCCAACATAGGCATACCGTCATTTCGCCCAAAAACAACCATGACATATCGCCCAAAACATGTCATTTCGACCAAAAACCTAACTACAAAATGACATATCGCCCAAATGCTATGACAGAAGACCCAACTCAATTTTTTGGGCGAAATGTCAGACTCATGACGACGGCACGCCCTGCTGCATACGTCGCAGTCAGTCTTGTACTCTCTCTCTGGAGAGGGCGTGCCCCCACCGCATTCTTCTTTTAAAAATCAGAGAAAGAGAGAGAGTAGCGGGTCTTACTACGTCTTACTACGCGGCGTGCCCCCCACCGCATTCGTCTTTTAAAAATTCCAGAGAGAGAGTACAAGACTGACTGCGACGTATGCAGCAGGGCGTGCCGTCGTCATGAGTCTGACATTTCGCCCAAAAAAATTGAGTTGGGTCTTCTGTCATAGCATTTGGGCGATATGTCATGTTGTAGTTAGGTTTTTGGTCGAAATGACATGTTTTGGGCGATATGTCATGGTTGTTTTTGGGCGAAATGACATTGGGCGAAATGACGGTACGAGTATGTTGGGTTTAGTAGCGCCGCACGCAAAAATTTTTTTTAAATTGTGTAAATTTGTTTAAAAAAATTTTTTTTTTTGGTATATCCCGGAATTGGCTCTAACTCGGTCCAGGAGACCCGTAGGAACCTAAAAATAACATCGTTGGATTCGACTCGAAAATATCTTTCACTTGAGTACCCGCACCTGGGGGGTTATCATAGAACCGAAAGGGGCCCCTTTTTTGACCCCCCGGGCCCCATGGGCCTGAGCGCCAACTTTGACCTACCATTCCAATGTTTGGGGACCAAGATGAAGACAATGGCATATTTTTGGTTTTTAATCGGGCTCCCGCCCCATATTCTGCACTTCAGCCTAAATGGGTAATGTAATAAAAGTTTGGGCTCAACCCGGAGGTACTCGGAATTAAAAAAAAAAAAAAATATGCATAATTATTTTTATCCCCAACCTCATATTTTTCAGTGCGAAAACTTTTGGATTTCACATTTTTAATTTTTTCTATGTAACGCTATGGCCAGTCTAATGACCATATTCTTTATTAGCTGAAGTGAGTTAAGTAAGAAGTAGAGGAGAATTTTAAGAAAATAGAAAATAATAATTGAATAGGAACTGGCAATTGTAAAAGTACAATATATGGGGCCAGTGGAACGTTATTTAGTACATTTTAGATAACGATAATAGGTGATTAACCACCAGATCGTGGCATGATGGTAAGAACCGGCGACTATCTGCGGGAGACATGGATTGGACTCTGTCACAGCCTTCTAAATTTTGTTGATCGGCAGACCCCCGATCTGTTCGGCGCAACTTCTGGAAACTTTATGGTGACAATGCCCAAAACATAAAAAATATTCCAAAAAAAAACTCGTCAAATGGATTTAATAAATAATTTTTAAGATCCAGAAATACAAAACTAATGATTTTAAAATGGGCCTTATTGTCATAGGAAGTACACTTATATTTTACGCTGACTATTAACTATCCTCAATGATGTTAAAATGCCATAATGTCAATTTTCAATATTAATTTAAAATTTCTCTAAAATAAACTTTCCCATAAACAAGTTGAAAAAACTAAAACACCACGTTACCCTGTGGTACCATATTTGGTACCCCATATAAATCCATCACCGATAAGGAATGTGGATGACTTAGCTCGTAAGTAATATTCGTGTGCGGTAAAAGTGATGTGATATATTTCATGCATATAAACATCACACACTCATACCGATACACACACACACACACACATGTATAAACTTCAAATATACCTCACTCATCACTACACATGCAATCTCATGAATTTGAACGTCTCTTTCTCTTCCTCTCACTCTCTCTCAGTGCCTAGTTTACAAACTGATTGTAATAGTGCTATTCTTGAAATAAAACGAGGGCATGTTCGCCAGAGTATAGCTGTGTGTGTGTCTGCTTTGTATTCGCAGGGCTCTGGTGTGTGTATGTGTGTTTGTGTGAGTGGCTAAGTTTTTCTCACTGACTCTTGTAATAAAGTGATGCATTATAGTGAGCTTTTTGGCGTCTGTTTCGAACAATAAATCACTGTCAAATGTCATTGGCATCACTTTGCATTAAAGCGCGTGGAAAAGTTACTTCAAATGTTAATGTTAAACATCGTCGCAGGCAACCAAACCTAACTATGGCATACGAGACCGTAGGTAGAAGGTAGACGAAAAATGTAGAGCGTTTTTTTTTGCGCAAAGGTTTTTACATAAATTAAAATAACTATACGAGGGTCTATGTGATGTGTTTTCCTTTATATTAATTACTGAACAGAAAATAAATGTAACTGGTGTTGTTGTAACGCCGAAAAAAATCTGTCTGCGAAAAGGGATATTCATCATTTCTTTTGTTTGAAATGACATATGAAGAAGTCAAAGGATTTAAAATGGTTTTTAGAAAAAAAAACTTTGAGGGCATGGCAAAACAGTTTTTTTGAACTAGAAGGATTAAATCTGGCATACAGAACTTGAGACTGTAAGGTCCAATTTGCAGATGAAATTTTAATTTTCGATCAGTGGGCGGCAGGGGCATAGCAACACAATACTTTAGTCCAGGGGAGATACAATTTGGTACACAGTTAGTACTCAAATTTTAAGACGAAAATGTAGTTTTCGATCAGTGGGCAGAAGGGGCGTAGCGAAAGTGTGTTTAGCGATAGAGGATTTCTTTAAGCAATATGATGCACAGACAGTACTCGACACTACAGCTATGTATATGAAGGGAAGAAGGTGACGTGGGACAATTTTTTTTTATATGCAAGATAAAACTTGTGATCGGTTTAACTTGGCAACCCCAGGGTGATCCTTGCCAATTACACTTCAAATCTATTCACAGAGCTCCGTGTTCGTGGTACTACTACGGACGGAGTACCTTCACGTGGTGACGCCTGGAACACGTCTAACTGTGAGAGGCGAAATCTAAAACCCAGGCACGTCGGCTCAGAGTGACCGGTACCCCGGCCTTGCAACCCGCCACCACTATTGCAACGACATGAACTATTGCAACATCTACCATAGTGGACATGCGGACAAGCACGAGTTTGAATGTGGATGGCAAGAGACTGCGGCACCTAGTCTTACGGTTCAACCCGGTGTGTGAACGAATAGCCAACATAAGAGTCAAAACAAGGTTTTTCCACATAATGTATATGATCGTAGCCTAAGCCATGACAACAAAATTGTACTAGGGGATTTTAATGCTAAAATAGGCAGGTAATCGCATTTGAGCCTATCATTCAGTCTGCACACCGAAATGTCGTTCAATGGCATCAGACCGATTGATTTCTCTGCTGCAGAAAATATGGTAGTTAGCAGCTATAGATTTGACCATAGAAATATTCATAAGACAACATGGTTATCTCCAGATCAACTGATGAGGAATCAGATTGATCACGTGGTAGTCGATGGAAGGCACGCATCGAGTGTTCTGGACGTACGAGTGATTAGGTGTGCGAACATTGACTCCATTCACTTCCTTACCGCAGTTAAGGTACGCACAAGGCTAAGCATGCCGAAAAACTTACGTAACCAGGCACAACGAAAGCTGGACATCGGGAAACTGCGGACCACATAGATAGCGGACGCCTACTCCAACCACCTAACTCAGCTGCGGAATGCTTCAACCCCTGATAATATAACCTAGCAGTGGCAATATATAGCCGACTCCATAGAACGGGCTGTGAGAAGCGTACTTGGGTACTCAAAGCCTTCTCAAGAGGATGCCTGGTAAGATAATGAATGTCGCAATGCCACGAGAGAGACGGAGAGCGAGACTGCAGCCAATGGCAACGCCAGCTGTTCGTGAACGGCACAGGGTGAAGAGACGACAGGCAACTCGTCTCTTTAGACGGAAAACGAAAGAGCTGAAAAAGAGGCAAGATGAGTGCGAGATGAGTATAACGTTCTGGAGGTATAGAGAGATCATTTCAGATATGGGATATGGACACCACTCCAGAAGACCCCGCTCCAATCGATGACGATGGTATTAAATGTCTACCTACGAGCTAGAGCGTGGCTGTAGCCGATGGTCTTCCTGCTGAATTGATTAAGGCAGGTGGGGAGCAGCTGATTAGGAGCTTGCATTAGCTCATGGAGAACATCTGGCTAGAGGAATGTATGTACGGGGTTTGTAGTCTCAGTCTGTTTTATCCCATATACAAAAAAGGAGATCGTAGTGAGTGTAAGAACTACTGTAGAATATGCCTACTACCCATCGCATTTAAGGTCTTTTCGAGCATATTGTGTGAACGTCTAAAGTCAATTGTAGAAAAACTAAATGGGCCTTCTCAGTGCGGCTTTAGACCTGGCAAATCTACGACTGATCAAATATTCACTTTACGACAAATCCTGAAAAAACATCGTGAAAAGCAAATCGACACCTTCCACCTCCTTGTTGACTACAAATCTGCCTTCGACTTTCCGTTGTAAACTGAGCTCAGTAGTTGTCAAATATTGACATGTGTAGGCGGCGCCTCTGTCCTTTTTGCCAACTTGGTCCCAAATAGCCTGTGTATATATCTACTGTGAAATTTTCAGGACGATTTAACTATTATTATGGCTGTTATAACGGTTTCTTTAAAATAAGGCGTGGCACAGCCCACTTCCACTCTGTGGGCTGTAATTCATACTGTACCAACAATACATACCAAATATACCGCATTATACCTTTTATAGTTTATGAGATACAGTCGTTTAAAGTTTCAAGGTTTCTGCCACGCCCACTGATCCGATCCCGCCCATTTTTTTGTTGGACCACAAACTTTTCTGCCAAATGCATTAACACAAATTATCAAGACGATTGAAGCAACAGTCCTCCAGACATTGTGGTTTCAAAAATAGGGTCCTAAGAGCGGGACAACGCCCTCTTGATATATCAAAAATTCAAGTACCCTATCACACAGTTACATTCTGTGCAAATTTCAAAAAGATCGGTCAATGCGTTTTCGAGTCTTTACAGCAGTAAAAACGGCAAATAAACAAACAAAAAATCATGTTCATATATATATAGATATGACCTTTGACCTTTTTGGGGCACGGCTTAAAGTTATCGGATTTTATTAAAATTTTGACCAGGCATTCAGGCATTACAGAAAATCCAAAGCTAAATACCTACCACGCCTCCTTATGTGCGTTAAAAAAGAAGAACAGAATGAATAGACCCTTCATTCTTCTTTCATATTTTGAAATCTTGGTAAACGAAAAATTAGTTTTGTTATTTGGGGTCACTACTTTCATAAAAGTATAAATAAATTTGCTGATGACCCAACATTACTGTCGAACGGTGTTAATAACGCACATGTCTATACAATTTTTGTATATTCATTAAAGTCATATTATTGTAATGTAAATTAACTAACTTACCTCGTACATACTGCTACATGCACTCTCACTCCTTTAGCCGGCTGCATAATGTGGGCGTTGCAGCATGTCTCTGAAAAGAAAAAAGAAAAAATGAGACTTCAACACTATTGTTAAGGCATTTTCTTCGTTTACTTAATGTCCGGTTGTCTGCGTATTATAAAAATACAAAAACGAAAGTCGTGGCGAAATACATATGTTGCAACAATACACATTAGATCAAATTTATGCTTAGAAATCAGCTTACATATTAATATGATTAGTAGCTTTATAAATTTCAGGCGAAAAAAGTAAACTTTTAAGTTTCCTTCTGTTAAATTTTGATGCGACTTCTTCCATGCATATTTCTCACCTAGAGTCGTAAAATCTTTGTGTCATTTTTCGCAACTGGGAGTTATCCGAACAATGGGTGTGGTAGATCCAACAATTATTTATAATAAGATATCTAAAAAACTGTGGTATAGAAAACAAGGAAACTTATTTTCTTACTTTATTTCCCTTTACAGCCCATGAATGAGGTATGAGATAACTTCTCGTGTTATTGCAAATTAACACGCTTTGTATTTTTAGGCTCACATAATGGCACCACTTCTTTACAGACGAATGCGAATGTCAACTGTTGGTGAAGCTTTTACTAGACATACTGATTGATTCGATACTATACTGCGGGGTTGTTGCCGACAATATCAAGGTGGCCGCCTATGTTAGAAATGTAGTAGACTGAGACATGAATTGAACTCTGGTCTCCTGCATGATAGTAACGTGATCTAAACATCATGCCACCATCAGCCTCTTAATAACAACATAAGTTGAATAAATCATGAAGTTCCGTTATTCTACCTTTGAATTTACTTCGCTACTTACAACGTAACGTAACAACGTAACCTTAGTCAATATCCTTTATATAAATTATTTTGTATATTCCGTTACTACTGACTCTTATTCGTACACCCCTCGAAATCTCTGTATATTTTTTTCTTCTTTGCAACAATAACACTAATTTTATAATCCTAAATGCAAAAACAAATTTTAAAAATTCCGTTGGACACCTGCTGATAGACCAATTTCTCTGTTTATACAGTTTAACACCTCCAGATTTTAATATCCAACTGTGCCAGCGAAGAAACAATCAAGGCCCCCTCCAGAGCAAAAATTTCATGTCAAAGTTGTATAAAACTGATTAGCTGCAGAGCACAATCAGAGTAATTCTATTAAAGTTGCAACAGTTTATTTTAAACAATTACGCTTCAAAACAATTTCCACTTGAATGTCCTTAAAATGAAAGTAAGTGAAGGGTAGAATTTGGGGGGTGGGGAGGGATTGTTTCGAGCCTCTTGTTACTTGCCTACAAAAGGGGTTGTTATATGGTGTTTGATTTATTTTTGGTTTTTTTTACGAGACACTCGAAGGCTTACGCCTAACATTACGCATTTTTTGTTGTTGTTGTTGCTACCACCAATTGTGCGTACATTTTTGTAAATTGCTCGAGCAGAGAAATCAAGTACAACGTTCATTTGTGGTTGAAAGACATGTACCAATTGTGGCATCATGAATCCTGTTTGCAGGATCTTTTGATATGTGTTTTTGTTATAAATGCTAACAAAAACACAGAAGAAACAACAACAACATATAACACATAAGGACACAGAAGGTATGCAACAGTGGCAACATCACAACGACACCAGGAAGCGTTGAACAAAAAAATTGTGACAGATGTGTTATAATTTATAAAATCTATTCGTTCGCTTTCGGTTATCGCTATTTTTGTATTTCTGTTTTTGTTCTTTGCAATTGTAATAAATTAGCTTTATTGCCTAACACAATGAGAAAAACAGCAACAACAAAACTGTTAACAATCACAACTAATGAGCTAGGCGGCTACTTTTACGTATGAGTGAATGCAAAAAAACTTGGTCCTTTCATGCAGAGATTTCACTTGAAAGAAATGCAAAAAGGAACATATATAAGTGAATAAATTTATGTGAAAGAATACAGTTAAAGTGTACGATATAAAGAAATTAAACAGGAGTTATGGAAAAACTCACACGGTTATGTAATTATTTTTTTTTATGTAAAGAAAAAGAGTTTTCCCTTAACAGTTATTTTTTATAATATTGCGAAAATCATGTTATATTTCAAGATAGGGCACAACATGAATAAAAAATGATAACAAATTAAAAATAAAAGTCTTATTATTTATTGAATGATATTTCCTGCACCAAAAAATAACTAATGGCCTTATATTAAGTATAGGATTTTTTTTCTAACGGTTGTTGCTAGTTATGGTAGTAAAACAGAGAACATAGAACATTAATCAAATTTAACCAAGTTTCTTTAAATTTTTCTAAAATTTTGGAATAAGTACTTTTGAACCCTAAAAATCGTCTGGTCCAAATGGTATAATAGTTATCATGTTGCAGACCTCTGTACATAATATTACTCCGATTTAGGTGGACATCTTTAAGCCTTGTATTCGGCTACGTTGTGTTCCACAGAAATGGAGGGAAGTTGCGGACGATGTGGTCCTCATAATAGTTGATTAATTTCTACTTTATTCAAACTGCCCTCAGAAAGCTGCTACGGTAAGCCAGTACCTGTAGTCTGTCTCGGAAAACGGAGTCGGTTCTCTTTACACGTATGTAGATATGGGGTAAACGACTTCAGGCCAAGTATCTAGCTGTTGTTCTTGATCAGAATCTACATTGGTCAAGGAATGTCGATGAAAGTTTAAAGAGGCGTGTGAATGTCCTTTATGCGTGTCTGAACTCTATAGGTAAAGATGAGTACTCGTCCCGAACGTTTCAATGTGGCTGTGACTTGGAGGGAAAGTATAGATAAGAGTAATTTATTAAAAATTTTCAGCAGGGTATTAAGGATGTCTTAAAACTTAATTTCCCTTTACACCCCTTGAATGAGGTATGGGATAGATTCTCGCGTTCTAGTTAATTAATACGCTTTCTTTTTTTAGATTCACAACTAACGGCTCCTTCTTTTTAATCGACGAATGCGACGGTTATTGTATGGGAAGCTTTTACTAGACTATCGAAGTTGCTGTCGACAACATTGGGGGGCCGGCAATGACAGAAAAATGTAGATCACTGGACAAAGGTATCGAACCATGGATCTCCCACATGGTAGTCACGTGTTCTAACCATCATGCCAAGGCCGGTCCCTTCAAAGGATGTCTGCAATGGGGATTACTGGGGGTGGAAGGAGAACATCGCAAGCGGCTTCAAATGTGAACTTGTACGTCAAGGTTTTTTCACCCCAAGGTCCGATCAGACATCTCTCAATGATTTTTGAAGAAATGTGTGGATTTCTGTAAAGTAAACGTTGAAATTTCGTAAAGACCCGGCTAAAATGACAGCAGGGCTTCTTATGACGAATCCAATACAAACACGACATACAAGAAATTTATACTACAGCAAATCCTAGATCGTATGAGTTTAGTGCCCATACGATGTTGATACGACTCTGAGGTATGACACTGACAAAGGCCAAAGGCAAAGCAAATATCTAATGGAGTCATTTGCAACCATTTGGCCCTTAACATTGTAAGGGCCGATGTTGAATGTGAACCACACCTAACCGTCGTCAAATTCTTTTCTGCATTTCATTTGACATTTCTCAATTTCAGACATACTCAATTTGAACCATGGAACATGGTACCATACACAATCAAGCAACGCGTTAAAGTTATTCAGGCTTATTATGAAAATGGGCGTTCAAATCAAAATGCATATTGTGCCCTTCGTGTGCATACAATTCGAGCAAACCTGGTCTGATGTGAAAACACCAGTACATGCGCGTACACAGCTCGTACTGCAGAAAATATTGCTGCTATTTGCGATAGTGTGGCTGAAGAGCCGTCCACCTTTAGTGACGAGGCACATTTTTATCTCAGTGGATTCGTCAATAAGCAGAATTGCCGCATTTGGGCGAATGAATGACAATCCAAGAGTGATTGTCGAGAAACCAATGCACCCACAAAGAGTGACTGTTTGGTGCGGTTCATCGGGCCGTATTTTTTCCAAAATGAGGCCGGTCAGGCAATTACTGTGAATGGTGTTCGCTATCGTGAGATGATAACGAACTTTTTATGGTCCGAAATGGAAGATATGGTAGTGGACGATATGTGGTTTCAACAGGACGGTGCCACTTGCCACACAGCTAACGAAACAATGGCTATTTTGCGCGACAAATCCAATGGCCGTGTTATCTGACGTGGTGGCGATGTCAATTGGCCGCCAAGATCACGTGATTTGACACCATTGGACTTCTTTCTTTTGGGTTATTTGAAAGAAAAGGTGTATGTCGATAAGCCAGCAACAATTTTAGATCTAAAGGATAAGATAATTTGGCACATTAAAGGCATTGAACGTCAATTATGCCTCAGCGTCATCGAAAATTTGGACCATCGGATGATGTTACTGCGGCCTTCTCTAGCCTTGAGACTTGGTTAACTGAAGTGGGCGAAATCCAGGGTAATTACTCAAGCGGATCAATCTGTTCTGGAAATCTTTAAAAGAAAGATTCTGAGACAAATATTTGGCCCATCATCGTTAACAAAGAATAAGTCTTTGTATAAACAATAAGCGGTATAGCTACATCGACGTAGTCCCTGTGCTATATGTGACATACTGCACATATGAAATATCCTCAGCAACAGACAACTAAAAAACTAATTTCGAAAAATTACATCACATCACACAACTAAAATATTCACTTCAATTTTTGAGACTATACCTTAAGCTGTTTAGTACCAGTTTCATCCCTTTTCGGCTCTTTTAACCCCTAAAGGTAAGAATTTCGAAAACCGTCCATGCTTCGTTTTAATTCCATAGGAAGCAAGCCTATCTAAATAATCATGATTACATCATTAGCCGTTTGATTAGGTGTCATTAAAAATCCATTCTTAACTGGCGTTTACTCGAAAAGGAGAATCACCATCCCAAATTGCATCATCCTATTTACAGACAGTAGACAATTTTAAATATATAGATTATGAAAATGCTATTACAATCGTTCTGACCGGCATAACAATTTTTTAAAAGGGGCGTGGCACCTCCCATTTCCTTAAATGGGCGAAATAAGTACTGGTAGGTGTGGCACCAACTATATAATTTATATGTTTCCTTTACAGATATCAGGAGAAGTATAATAGTAAGAATTTTAGAAATTTGTATCTGCTCGTTGCCACTAATGTGTGTAATTTGGCAAACAATGCGATTGATAGGTTAGTAGGCGTGGCACCTTACAATGTTAAGGACCATTTTGAGAACTTTTGATGTTGGGAAATTTTAAATCATTTCCTA
Organism: Muscina levida; assembly: GCA_964034835.1. Lineage (NCBI taxonomy): Eukaryota > Metazoa > Arthropoda > Insecta > Diptera > Muscidae > Muscina > Muscina levida. The sequence goes on along the minus strand of OZ035880.1, from coordinate 167,712,017 downwards.
TATTATTGTTCGGTAGCTACTTGGGGATGAGCTGAACTTATTTGGCCAATTCAAGACAACTGATACCTTTTTTGAGCCTGTTGTCGCAAATAAATTGTAATGTCTTTTCCTCAGTTGCAATGCCACTGCCAAATATGACATGACCTTAACCTTTTTGTCAATTTATAAAAGCAAAAAAAAATCCAAACAATACACCTTTGTTTGTATATCAACTCGCCCCTAAACGAATTATTACAGTTTATCCGCTTTAATTAATATGAAAATCCAGACTGTTGCTGCAGTTGCTGCAACTACAATCCTTTCAGTGCCCTCTGGCTTAAAATCTATTTAAGAATTGCACAACGCACATATGTGTATGTACATAACTGATTAGAAACATCTGTCATATGAGGTTTCCTATAGCCGATAATGAATTATGAAAACCAGAGAGGGGAAAGGGCGGCGCAAAAAAACACGAAAAACACATTCGAAATAGACATTAATCCCAATGCCAGCCGCCAAACAACAAAACAGTTAATGAACAATATGTCATCATAAAATCTGCAACGGCAACAACAATATTGGCAAACATTCACAACTGGGAGGGATCTAAATACAGATTGCCATAATAAAACATTTATGATTTTGAAATTTGTGAACACACAACAGCAATGGAGATGAGCATCGAATTTCGTGCAAATGTTTGAGAGCAGCACAAATCAGCCACCAAGCATTGAATCAGTCAATTCCGCCACTCTAACAAAAATGCAATGGCTAATGCGCTAATCCCGTGGGTTAGGCACAACAGTAATTGTCAGGCACCGTGGTGAGGCAGGGCAGTTTGTGCATTGCCGCAATGGGCGACAAAAATTACTAATTGCTACGATAAATGTTATAGAGTAAGTATAATATAAATAAAAAATTAATAATGGGCAGAGGTTTAAGAGGAGAATAAAATTGGGAAAATTTTTTAAGTATATTTAGTGAGCTTACTTATTTTTTTTTATCTAGGGGTCACTAACATACTCCCTATTTCACACAACTTAAAGTTAGATTGACAGTACTTTACGTTTTAAAAGTTTAAAGTTCTTTAATATTTAATCATTGAAAGCAACAGAATCCATTCACAGCCAATCCAACCACATCCATTAGAAAAGTAATAATAAAAATTCCACTGACCACACTGTTCTATTCATATGTATATGTCCTCCCTCCAGTTAGTCTGATTGCATTGGAAATGAGTTTATCCGTTTATTGGACCATATTCAGGAATCATACGTTACGTTTTTATATTCCTATGTGAAATATGAATGTATTTACTGCCAACTTTTCCAATCCTATTTCATTCCTAACGATGCGTTTTTTTGTTGTTAGTGGATCAATTTTTCTATACAAGCACTGGTTTTTTTTTGCCTGCCTCCCTGTGCATCTGACATGGTACATAAATGTCGAACCATTAATTGTCACTGAATAATACAGATAATGCCAATAGAAGCCAATTTTGACAGCAGCGCAGCCCTCCAAATTGAGCAGTCGTGTGTCGTCAAACACATGCAACAGCCGTCACATGGCGCTGGCTCGCACCCCTCGGCAGTAACGATACTAGGGGGTGCAACTGTTGCATTTTTGTGCCACAAATCCGTGTAGACACTAAAATGACAATGAGTCCTACTGTTGTTTGTGGCTGTGTCTGTGTGCGGTTGTATAGCCGAAGTAAATATATCTATGGTAGGGTTTGTTTGTGTGTGTCTATTTGCAATTTTATCTGTCGATCTGAATGGGATTTGGCATACACAGGGAATCTTTGAGTAATGTCATTGGACAAGAGGGTATTAATGGATATTTGCCAGATTAAACAATGTTGTGAATTTTTCAAACAATAATATTTGTTAGTGGATTTTTTGCTCAGCCTATGGATTTCCCTGCTATTTATGCTTCAATTGTGGAATTATTAGCTGTTGACATAGGGGAGTACAAGTGGCGGTAAAATTAAAGGCTGCGGGAAAGGCAATTGAATGTATTTTGTATAAGTTTACTTATTTTGGTCATTTTATTAAATAAAATTTGTAAAAGTAATAATATTAATAAAATTAATATAATTAATAAAATTAATAAATTATTAAAATTAATAATAATAATAAAATAATAATAATAAAATTAATTGAAATAGGAAAATTAATAAAATTAATGAAATTAATAAAATTAACAAAAATGATTAAAATCACTAAAATAAATAAAATAAGTAAATTAAGTAAAACTAAAAAAACTAATAAAATAAGAAAATTAAATCAAATAACTATATTAGTAAAATTAATAAAACTAAGTCAAATTACCAAGTATAATAAAATTAACAAAATTAATAAAGTTAATAAAATTAATCAAATTAATAGAACAAAAAAAAACAATTATAAAATTAATAAAACTTCATAACAATTAAAAAAAATTAAAAAAATGTTAATTAATAAAATTAATTATAAAATTAATTATTAAATAGAATTACAAAATTTAATAAAATTATAAAAAACAATAAACTTAGTAAAATCAATAAAACTAATAAAAATGCATAAAATTAATAAAATATATAAAATCAATAAAATTTTTAAAATAAATAAAATCAACCCGTGTGGTTGGGTTATCCATCGGGCGCGTCACAGGTGGTGGATAGTGAAAGCCACGGCTATCTTCCGTGGTGAAGCGGGTCATAGCTTCGGTAAAAGCCCGCTCGCGAACCAACCTAGTTCCAGTTGCCGATCGGGGAATAAAAACCTGAGAAGCACGCAGAACGCCTCCTACCCTAGGACTTCCCAGTGTAGGAACTGGATACCGGCCTAAATGAGAGGTTAATGTTACGGTCATGTCTCTGGCATTGGCCTCAATTTTGGGACGGTGGAAAGTGCGTTTCTGCGGGAGAGAAAGAGACTCTCTTTAAACAAAACCCCCCAATCCAAGGTGGGCTGCATAGGCCGAGGGATGTATGGCTATAGGGGTTACATATTAGTCGTTACTATGTCAAACTCAGGTGAGGGCGCACACCTGTTTCAATCCAATGCCTTCTTGCGCTAAAGGGCTCTGGCGTAAGTGACCGTTTTTGTCCCTCTTCATCTCATTAGGTCCCGACGGCTTCTACGGCGGCCTAAGGACCGAACCATAAACATGAACTCAAATACACAAACTAAACAAACAAAACCACAACAAACAACAACTTCGGAGAAGTCTGGTAACGGACCCTCCACCCCAACTCCCTCGAAAAGAGGCAGACCTCTCGGCTCGACTAAATTGTCACAAGAAGCCAAGAGGCACAATACTAGTACCCTATCTTCCTTCTTCAGGAAGAACGCGGCAGAAGAAGCCCCCCCTAATGGGGATACGGCAGCATCTACTTCGGGGACCAGCAAGCCGACGCCGGGCAATGCCTCCCCACCTCGCGCTGGCAAGCCAGCTAAACGGGTACGACCTCATGATCGACGCTACCGTGACCGTCGAAGGGCCAACTACATCCTTTCAACTGTTGGCAAAATCCCTGAGGTTCAAAGATCCACGGAGCAAAACCAATTGGTTCAAAAGGCCAAAAACCTACTGAACCAATCTCAGACCCCACAAGGGACTGCTAACATAAAACGTCAGCGATCCGCTGATGAGCCTGGCATTGCCAGTTCACATAAAAGATCAAAGATCCAAGAAAGAGTCCGGTACAGCGACATAGCCAGGAACAGTCTCACACGCGCCGTCGTAGACAACTCACATCCCAGCGGTAGCATCTCGTTTGAGAACTGGAGGAAAGCTAACGCTAAGCTGCTTGTTGCGTACGCTAGTGTAATAAGGGACAATCCTGGCACTCCAGCAAGATGTACTGACGCAGGCTGGCATCTGAACAGAGTAAAGCTCATGGCATTCCACGACCAACGCTCGTTAGAGTTATTCGAAAAGGCTCTAACGGTCATTGGCGAAGTATGGCCAGGGGCTAAACTCTGTCTGGTAGAGCAGTGCGATATCCCCAACAGGCCTAGAGGTCGTATAAAAATCCCAGATATAATGGCTAGTAACCGAAAGGCAATCCTTGAGCTTCTGCAAATTTCCAACCCCAGCCTCGATGTGGAAAACTGGAAAATCTTGAAGGTATCGGAATCACGGGACACCTTCGTTCACGTCACCCTCCTCATCACCGATGAAAGCAGTGACCTAATAAAGGAAATGAACAACCTAATATTCTGCGGCTTCACCGAAACAATGATGTGGATATATAAAACAAAACATGCCACACAGACTGTAACCGCAGACGTGCCACCCACAGCTACAGCACCATCTGTCGCTCTGACACCAATAACTGCAACTCCCGCAGCTACATCAACAACTGTAACTCCCGCAGCTACAGCACCATCCGTCGCTCCGACACCAATAACCGCAGCTACCGCTGAGGACAACCTCGCAGCGCCAAGCAACAATCCGGCAGATGAAGAGCACTGCTCAGATGCTGAATCCATGGCATCTACCATGGTCAGCTTAGGAGGGCTTTTCCAGGAGGCCGATGAGGATGACCTACTGATGAGCGATGACGACGACGCCAACAACACCGTCATTGAGCATTCTTCGGGTGGTACAGATAAACCTCCACCACTCTAAGAGTGCTTCAGCAGCACTTCAGGTACGTCTCTCCGAGCTCCAGGAGGACGTACTTCTCATCCAGGAGCCCTGGATAAATCAAAACAGAGTCTGTGGATTAAACCACAAAAATTATAGACTCTACCAAGGTAAGGTAAATGCTAAAATACGAGCGTGTATCCTAGTACGGAAACAGCTTGACGCATTCCTGCTAAATACTTTCGGTAACGAAGATCTTACAATTATAGGTTTAGAAATGAAACAATCAACCCTATGGATAGCTTCGGCATATCTTCCTTACGAAGACCAAAACCCCCCATCAGAGGAACTGAAGAAAGCAGTACTAACGGCGGAACACAACAAGACCACCCTCATTGTCGGAATGGATGCAAACGCACACCACACGCTGTGGGGAGGTAAAACGATCAACAAACGAGGTGAGTTACTCTTTGATTATATTCTAAGTAGGAACTTAGTAGTGCATAACCAGGGAGATACGCCCACCTTTATTAACTCGATCACTGAGCAGGTCATAGACCTGACAATTTCTAATGCCAAAAACGACTTGATATCAAACTGGCGGGTGGAGGATGTTCACTCCTTCTCCGACCACCAATACATTTCCTTTGAAATATCTGCTCAAATAACGAAGCCGATAGTAACCTTCAACAAGAGACGGATGAAATGGGACGTCTACAGGGAACACCTTGCAAGACTCCTACCGAATACAACTGATCTCACCATTGACAGCCCACAAAAGTTGGACAGCATGGTAGGTAAAGTTACAAAAGCCTTGGCCTTATGCACCAGGAAATCCTGCCCAAGACGAAAAGATGGGAAAAAGCAGAAGCCTCCATGGTGGAACGACGATATCTCTAGATCCCGTGCTTCCACCAGAAAATCCTTCAACAAGGCCAAGAGAACAGGCCAATGGGAGGAGTACAAGGAGAATCTAAGACTCTTCAAGAAACTACTAAAGAAGGCGAAAAGATCTTCATGGAGGACATACACCAACGATGTCGAAAAAACCGCAGAGGTAAGTAGACTTAGGAAAGTATTATCCTCGACAACCAGCGCCCCGGCATACATAATGAAAAATGATGGTACCTGGACTGAATCCTCAAAGGAAACCTTGGAAATCCTATCGGATACCCACTTCCCCAGGGGAGAGTCCAACTCCATAACCGTCGCACCTACCGACTTATGCGACAGAATACCGGTAATTGAAAGGAACATGATCAAAGACGCCATCAACGACTTTGATCCCTACAAATCACCCGGTCCGGACGACATCATACCCGCCGAACTTCAACAGTCACTGGAGATACTATTGCCATGGCTGGAGGCTATTTTTAACGGCTTGGTGAAATTATCCTACCTACCAATACGATGGAGAACGGCAAAAGTGGTCTTCATCCCAAAGGCGGGAAAGCCATCACACACCAAAGCGAAGGACTTCAGACCTATAAGTCTTACTTCATTCCTTTTGAAAACCCTTGAGCGAATCATGGACGACATCATCAAAAATTCAATTGGCCCGGATCTCCTTTCGAATGCTCAGCATGCTTACACAAAGGGGAAATCGACAGAATCCGCACTCCATGCACTATTGTATCCCATAGAGAAATCGCTGGACAAGAAAGAATTTTCTCTGGTTGCCTTTATGGACATAGAGGGAGGCTTTCAACAACATCGAACCCCTCTGCATCATGACAGAGCTCAACAGCCTAAATATCAACTCACATATTAGCAAGCTGATTCGCAACATGCTATTAAAGAGAACTATTACCTCAAAGCTGGGAAATCACACCCTCACTAGAAGAGTGACTAGAGGCACCCCTCAAGGGGGAGTATTATCGCCGCTATTATGGAATTTTGCCGTCAACGACGTTCTCAAACGGTTGGAGTCGGAAGGATGTACAGTAGTAGCGTATGCAGACGATATAGCACTCTGCGTCTCTGGGGGAAGTTTATCTTGTCTCGAACAAAGGATGCAGGACTATATCAACATCCTGGCAAACTGGTGTGCCAGTAGAGGGCTCAATGCGAACCCGGACAAAACAGAACTGGTACTTTTCAGTCGGAAACAGAAATCGCCCGCTACATCCAACATCTATCTGGGCAACAAACAACTCAACTTCTCCGATACGGCGAACTACCTGGGCCTTATATTAGACAGGAAGCTTAATTGGAGACAGAATATTGAAAGCAGATCCAGCAAAGCACTCATAGCTTTATATACATGTCGTAAAGCTATCGGGAAAACATGGGGATTTAAACCCAAGGTAACACTCTGGATTTACAATGCTATAGTGAAGCCAATACTACAATACGGCTCTATAGTTTGGTGGTACGCGCTCGACAACAAGAGCAAATTCAAACAACTGGATCGTGTTCAACGGTCCTCTTGTCTCCTGATAACCGGATGTATGAGATCGACCCCCTCTAAGGCTCTCTACACGATACTCAATCTACTACCACCTGATCTGAGCTGCAAATGCTCTGCTCTCAAATCGGCTATTCGACTAAACGAGATTGATCATTGGGATCGTTCCATCGGACATTCAAAGATCCTGAACCACATCAACATCTCACTCGAAACTGACTACGTGCTAAACACACGGAAATCAAACGTTCTATACGGAACTAGAACGCCCTCCAGAAAGGAGTGGGCAGAGAATGAGAACGCAATGTATGGACCAATGAACATATTTACCGATGGGTCCAAACTGGATGACAAGGTCGGCTACGGTATCTACTCCGCGGATCTGGGCCTAAATATAAGATCAAGAATTCCAGATTTCTGCAGCGTTTTCCAAGCGGAAATACTTGCTATTAAACGAGCCGCGGACGTGATCAACGTGAGGAAGATATCACAGGAGGATATTCTCCTGTTCACGGATAGTCTAGCGGCGGTAAACTCGTTGAAGTCCTGTGACATCAAATCGAAAGTGGTCAGTGCCTGCCGGAAATCTCTTAACGAGATATCCAGGAACAACAGAGTTCTGGTTACGTGGATTCCCGGACACAGCGGAATCGAGGGCAACTGCAGAGCGGATGAAGAGGCCAGACAGGGCTCAGCCCTGCTGGAAAGCGACGTTGAACACGTAGCACTTCGCCCTATATCCACCTGTAAAAGTACCATTGAAAATCTAACGTTTAGAATTGCAAACGACAGATGGAAGAATGAAGAAACCTGTAGAAAGGCCAAAATGACTTGGCCAGAATACAACGCGAAACGTGCATCGTACCTGGTAAGTCTTGAGAGGGACCAGATAAGGAAGATTATTGCCTTCCTGACGGGACATGGACCCATAGGCAAGCATGCGAAAAGAATGGGATTCGCAACGAAAAGCGAATGCTACTACTGCGGAAACAGTAGCAGTGAACCATCCACCGACCACATTATTTGTGATTGCCCAGCGCTATACAGAAGGAGACTGGAAACCCTGGGGAAACCCTTTTTAAATGGTGTAGAAGAACTTGCATCGTTGGACATCGGAAGGATTAACAACTTTTGCAAAATTATCAACTGGACGGATTGGATCGAAACTCCGGATTCCCAATCGACAACTGGCAACGCGATCAGTCAGCACACGCGCTGATAGCATAGGTTGAAGGGATGGCACAAATGTCCAACGGGTGTCACAATGGGTCCATAGGGACCTAAGTGTTCTCCTTTGAAGAAGGAGATGCCTGCATACCAACCAACCAAATAAAATCAATGAATTTAATAAAATTAGTAAAATTACTAAAGTTTATAAAATAAATAAAGTTGATAAATTTAATAGAAATTAATGAAATATGTAAAATTAATTAAAAATAATAAAATTTATAAAATTGAAAAAATTTTTAAAATTTATAAAATCAATAAAATAAATAAAATTAATAAAATTAATAAATATAACTTACAAAATTAATAAGATTAGTAAAATCAATAAATTTATTAAAATTAATTAAATTAAAAAAATTAATGAAATTAATAAAAATTATAAAATTATTAAAGTTATAAACTTAATAAAAATAACAAAAAGGAATGAAATTAATAAAATTAATGATATAAAAACATTAATAAGATGGTAAAATCAATAAATTTAATAAACTTTGTGAAATTAATAAAATAAATTAAATCAATAAAATTAACGAAATTAATAAAATTAATGAAATTAAATAAATTAACACTATTAATAAATTTAATACTATTAATAAAATTTATAAAATTAAAAAAATAAAACAAAAAATTATAGAATTTTAAAAAAGTATTAAATCAGTAAAGTTGATAAAATTAGTAAAATTTAATTTAATACAATTAATAAAATAATAAAAATTAGAAAAATTAATTAAATAAATAACATTTATAAAACTAATAAAATTAATAACATGAACAAAATTAATAAAATTAATAAAAATAATAAAATTAATAAAATTAATAAAATTAATAAAATTAATAAAATTAATAAAATTAATAAAATTTATAAGATTAACAAAAATAAATGAATTAATCATTGAACAGGTTAACAATTTCTAGTGCCGAAAACGGCTTGATATAAAAATGGCGGGTTGAAGATGTTCACTCTTTCTCCGACCACAAATACATTTCCTTTGAAATATTTGCTCAAATAACGAAGCCAATATTAACCTTCAACAAGAGACGGATGAAATGGGACGTCTACAGTGAACACCTTGGAAGATTTCTACTGAATACAACTGGCCTTACCATTGACAACCCACAAGAATTGGACAGCATGGTAGGAAAAGTTACAAAAGCCTTGGCCTCTTGCACCAGGAAATCCTGCCCAAGACGAAAAGATGGAAAAAAGCAGAAGCCTTCATGGTGGAACGACGAGATTTCTAGGTCCCGTGTTTCCACTAGAAAATCCTTCAACAAGGCCAAGAGAACAGGCCAATGGGAGGAGTACAAGGAGAATCTAAAACTCTTCAAGAAACTACTAAAGAAGGCAAAAAGATCATCATGGAGGAAATATACCAACGATGTCGAAAAAACCGCAGAGGTAAGTAGACTTAGGAAAGTATTATCCTCGACAACCAGCGCCTCGGCATACATAATGAAAAATGATGGTACCTGGACTGAATCCTCAAGATACCCACTTCCCTAGGGGAGGGTCCAACTCGATAACCGTCGCACCTACCGACTTCTGCGATAGAATACCGGTAATAGAAAGGAATATGATCAAGGACGCCATCATCGACTTTGATCCTTACAAATCACCCAGTCCGGACGACATTATACCCGCCGAACTTCAACAGTCACTGGAAATACTACTGCCATGGCTGGAGGATATTTTTAACGGCTGTGTGAAATTATCCTACCTGCCAATACGATGGAGAACGGCTAAAGTGGTCTTCATCCCAAAGGCGGGAAAGCCAACACACACCAAAGCGAACGACTTTAGACCTATAAGTATTACTTCATTCCTTTTGAAAACCCTTGAGAGAATCATGGACGACATTATCAAAAATTCAATCGGCCCGAATCTCCTTTCGAATGCTCAGCATGCTTACACAAAGGGGAAATCGACAGATCGTTAGGTAAGAAAGGATTTTCTCTAGTTGCCTTCATGGACATAGAGGGAGCTTTCAACAAAATCGAAAACTTTTGCATCTTGACAGAGCTCAACAGCTTACACATCAACTCGCGTATTAGCAAGCTGATTCGTAACATGCAAATAAAGAGAACTATCACCTCAGTACTCGTCTGGCAACTCTATTGTGATTAAGTCGTGTTTTTAATTGTGCTCCGTATTTTTGGTTCATTTTTCTTTAATATATTGTGAATTAATTTATTGTTTACAGTTTGAAAGTGTCTAAAGTGGAGCTAAGTTATCTCTCTTTTTCTAGTGTTATTATCAATTGGTGTTTTGTGTTCCTTGATCGTTTTTTATTTTTTGCGTTCAATACGACCCAATACAATCTGTTGTGCATTTGTTTCAATTACAACAACTCTAATATTATTTGTTTGATACATTTGATTTGTTGTTGTTTCGTTTTCCCACTTTCGTTGATCTCTTTTGTGTCTAATTTTCGTTTATTTAATATTTTTAGTGTTGGTAAACGTTCTTTTTTTTAGTTTCGATTTGCTAGTGTTGTACATATTAGCGATTTTTTTCCCTTATTTTGGCGATTTTTTGTACAATGTCGTGTTCTAATAAAAATTGTACCATTAAATCAGACAACGAACGTATGTTGTCATGCTGGCTTTGTGACAATCTCTGTCACATTAAATGTGCCGGCATTTTGGCCAGAGTTGCCGATAGCCTAAATGAGGATAAAGGAATACGTTGGTGTTGCATCAAGTGCAGAAAGATTGAATCCAGTTTCTTTAAATTTTTTAAAAGCATGCAATCCGAATTCACGGAAATGGAAAGGGATTTGTCAATGCTTACATATAGGTTTTCGAAATTTACTAAAATGTTTAGCGATTATCCAGATTTGGAAAAGTGTGTAAGCCCTTCTCCTAAATCTTCTCCTAAGAGAAAAAAGGTTACAAGGTAGGTAGTCCCGACTGTTACTGCTCCTCCATCGCCTTGTTTAATGGAGATAAACTCGCCTATTCCGTCATCCATTAATGCTGACAAGGGGTCTTTTTCTGGAAATATTGCTTCTTCTGTCAGTTCGAATGAAAATTCGACTCTCTTGGTACCGGATAATTTAGAGTCTCTACCACGCCATGTGGTAAGTGATAAATCTGATGGTGCTGGTGGTTCGAAACAGCAACCACATAGGGAGTTGACCGTTGTTCCCGCCAGGAGAACGATTTTTATTTCTAGGTTCTCACCTGAGATCGCAGTTGAGGATATAAAGTTTTATATTTCAAATAGAGTTGGTAACATGGAGGCAATATCTTGTTACAAGATGAAATCCACTTTTTCGGAACGATTATCTTTGTTTAAAATAATTGTTCCCGATAATTTATTTGAGAAAATCGTTGATGTAAATTTTTGGCCTGCAAAGGCTCTAGTAAAAGAATTTGTTTTTCGGGACAATGAAAGGCGAGACAACTTAGCATCGCTGCCTAAATAGATTAAAACGACTTCAAAAAACTGAATATTATTTATCAAAACGTTCGTGGTCTAAACACAAAACTTTCGGGACTTTATGTTGATAGTTTTGGATTTGACTACGATGTTGTAGTATTTTCTGAAACTTGGCTGAAGAGTCACACTCTTAATTCTGAAATTTTTTGCGATCATTATGTGATTACTCGTAAGGATCGTAAAGATAAAATTGGCGGTGGTGTTTTAATTGCCATTCGTAATTCGCTATCCCATGCGATAATTCCATCGAATTTTGACGACATTGAATTTGTTGCAGTTTCGGTAAATGTTTTGTCTACAAAAATCTATATCACCTGTTCTTATATACCTCCATCGTCCGAATTTAATATTTATGAAAGGCACTTAGGTGCAATTACTGAAATTTGTTCTATGCTTCGTGATAGTGACAGCATTTTAATATTAGGTGATTTTAATTTACCGACAATATCTTGGTTGCCTTTACCCGAAACTGGATATTTTACAGCCTTAACGCCAAGTGATTGGACTTCTGACTTTATCAACATAATTTCCGCACTCAGTCTCCTTCAAATCAATGGTATCACTAATTCTATTAATAGGACTCTTGATTTAGTTTTAGTTAATAACTCTGATAACTTTGATGTGTCACGTGCTGATCCTTTAAGTAATCCTGAAGACCCTTATCATCCAACTCTTTCAATTTGTTTTTCTCGCCATGTTGCACTATCTAGTTCAACAAATTTCGATCGGAAACATTTTTGCTTCTCTCGGGCAAATCACATTTTACTTAATAATCTCCTTGAATCCGTAAATTGGGATCAAATGTTGCAATGTGAAGATCGCAGAGCGCTTGATAGATCCTTGGCAGAGTTCTATGATACTATTTGGGGTTTCATAAAAAAGTCTGTTCCTTTGAAATCTATCAGAGTTGAACAAAGTTCTCCCCCATGGTCATCCCGACACCTGAAACAGCTAAAGAATGCTAAGACTCGTTTGTTTAGAAAGTATAAAAAGTCGGGTAGCATTTATGATTATAGCAGATATTCCAGAGCCAGATGTGAATATGATGCTAAATCTAGAATGTGCTATTCTGCTTATTTGAAGAGAATTGCAAACAATTTCAGAAATAATCCTAAGAACTTTTATAGATTTGTGAACATTAAACGTAACTCCTCCCCAATTCCCACAAGAGTTGTCATGAATAATGTTGAATATACAGACTCCAAATCAATTGCAAATTGTTTTGCGGACTTTTTCTCGTCGGTATACTTCAATACTTCAATCCCTGCAAATTATTATTACCCTTATCGAATCCACTCAATAGATCCTTTCAGTGTCCCTTATTTTGACCACTTGTGGGTCCTTGAAAATTTATTGACTTTGAGGGCGACAAATACCTTTGGTCCCGATGGTATTCCAAATTCTGTATTGAAGTATTGTTCTGGCTCCTTGGCTAAACCATTGACTACGTTATTTAATGCCTCTTTAAAACTAGGTTATTTTCCTGATATATGGAAGAGCTCCTACTTGCTTCCTCTTCACAAATCAGGAAGTATTTTAAATGTTTCAAATTATCGGGGTATCGCAAAACTTAGCGCGATTCCAAAATTGTTTGAGAAATTGGTTACGGATATTGTGTCTTATAATGTTTCTCCTATTATTGATAGCCGTCAACATGGTTTTCGTAAGGGTTTATCAACTGTGACAAACCTCCTTCAGTTTTCTTCACACGTGATTAATGGTTTTATTTCTGGTATGCAGACCGATGTTATTTACACTGATTTCAGTAAAGCTTTCGATAAGGTTAATCATAGTCTTCTTATTCAAAATTTAAATGCTGTCGGTTTCAAAGGTAATATCATTGACTGGATTACGTCCTATCTTACAGGCCGTGAACAAATGGTCACATTCGGGGATTCTATTTCTAGGCCTATCCATGTGACGTCCGGTGTTCCACAAGGTAGCCACCTTGGCCCTGTACTGTTTTTGTTATTCATAAATGATTTGCCTAACGCGGTAACCGAATCTAATTTGCTAATGTACGCAGATGATGTCAAAATTTTTATTAGTTGCGATAATGCTCCAGATCACGTTCGTCTGCAATATGATTTGGATGCTTTTTATACATGGTGCAAGATTAACCTTATGGAACTAAATCTGAAGAAGTGTAAACATATGATGTTTTCCAGATCTCGTCCAATTATTTCTCAGTTTACTCTGGGTGGTTCATCATTGGAACTTGTTGATTCATTTATCGATCTTGGTATTTTATTGGATAGAAAATTAACTTTTAATAACCATGTCATTACTACTGTGAATAAAGCTTTTGGCGTTCTGTCATTTATTAAACGTTGGGCTAAGGAATTTTCTGACCCCTATATTACGAAGAATCTTTTCACATCTCTCGTTAGACCCATTCTTGAATATGGCTCGGTTGTGTGGGACCCGCACTATGATTTATATGTCAATATGTTGGAATCCGTACAGAAGCAATTCCTACTTTTCTGTCTTAGGAATCTTCGTTGGGATCCGAACATAAACCTTCCACCTTATATATGTAGGTTGGCCCTGATTAAATTGCCTACCTTAGCTAGTAGACGGACCATGCTTAATTCTATAACTATTTATAAGATCCTTATGAGTGATATTCGCTCTGAATTCCTTCTTAGTCGTGTATTGATAAATGCTCCTATAAGACCTTCAAGATATTTTAAAACACTCTTCATCCCACTTCAACGATCAAATTATGCTATGTCTGAACCACTGCAGAGAATGTGTTCTGATTTTAATCACTTGTATCAATTTATTGACTTTTCCTCTTCTTCTACAACAATAAAATCATATATAATGAATTATCTGAATAGCTGAGTACATTTTTGCTGTTCTTGTTTTTTTTTTATGTCAATTAGCTTGTAAGTTATAATTGTTAGTGTAGTGTTTAAATTTGGCTGATGATATGTTTATCTGTAGCCGAATATTTGGCAATCTTAATGTTCGCTCTCCGCTACAGACCGGTCTGCAGTGTGTACGTTGTCCCTACGTTATAGGGATGTGGCTCCCTCGGTCGGTTGGAGCGGGTGTGTGAGGCGGCGTTGGGATCGTTCGAAAAAAAAAAAAGCTGGGAAATCACACCCTTACTAGAAGGGTGACCCCTCAAGGGAAAGTATTATCGCCGCTATTGTGGAATTTTGCCGTCAACGACGTTCTCAAACGGTTGGAGTCGGATGGATGTACAGTAGTAGCGTATGCAGACGATATAGCACTCTGCGTCTCTGGGGGAAGTTTTTCTAGCCTCGAACAAAGGATGCAAGACTATATCAACATTCTTTAAAATTGGTGTGCCAGCAGAGGACTTAATGCGAACCCAGACAAAACAGAACTAGTACCTTTCAGTCGAAAACAGAAATCGCCCGCTACATCTATCTGGGCAATAAACAACTCAACATCTCCGAAACGGCGAACTACCTGGGCCTTATATTAGACAGGAAGCTTAATTGGAGACAGAACATTGAAAGCAGATCCAACAAGGCACTCATAGCTTTATATACATGCCGTTAAGCTATCGGGAAAACCTGGGGATTTAAACCCAAGGTAACACTTTGGATTTACAATGCTATAGTGAAGCCAATACTACAATATGACGCTATAATTTAGTGGTACGCGTTCGACAAGAAGAGCAAATTTAGACAAATTGATCGTGTTCAATGGTCCTCTTGTCTCCTGATAACCGATACATGATACTTAATCTACTACCACCTGATCTGAGCTGCAAATGCTCCGCTCTCAAATCGGCTATTCGACTAAACGAGATTGAACATTGGGATTCTTCCATCGGACATTCAAAGATCCTGAACCATATCAACATCTCACTTGAAACTGATTACGTGCTCAATACACAGAAATCAAACATTTTCCACGAAATTAGAACGCCCTCCAGGAAGGAGTGGGCAGAAAACGAGAACGCAATGTATGGACCAATAAACATCTTTACCGATGGGTCCAAACTGGATGACAAGGTCGGCTATGGTATCTACTCCGCGGATCTAGGCCTAAGTATAAGATCGAGAATTCCAGACTTCCAGACTTTCCAAACGCAAATACTTGCTATTAAACGAGCCGCGGACGCGATCAACATGGGTAAAATATCACTTGAGGATATTCTCCTATTCACGAACAGTCTAGCGGCGGTAAACTCATTGAAGTCCTGCAACACCAAATCGAGAGGGATCTGTCTCTGGCGGACTTCTCTTAATAAGATATTTAAGAATAACAGAGTTCCGATCATGTAGATAACAGGACACAGCGGATTTGAGTCAATTGTGGAGCGGATGAAGTGGTCTGACAGCGCTCAGTCCCGCAGGAAAGCGACGTTGAACACGAAACAAATTCCCTATGTCCACCTGTAAAATCACTATGGGAAATCGAACGTTAGTACATACCAGCAAACAGAAAATGGAAGAATGAGGAAAACTGTCGGAAAGCCAAGAACATATGGCCTGAATACAACCCGAAACGTACATCGAACCTAGTAAACCTAAAAAAAGACCTAATTACAAAAATGATTACCCTCCTAACGCGACACGGGAACACAAGTAGACACGCGAATTGAATGTGATTCACAACGAATAGTGAGTGTATCTACTGCGGAAATAACAGCGGTGAACCATCTACCAACCATATTATTTGAGATTACCCGGGGCTATGCAGAAACCAGGGCTATGCGGAAAGTGACTGGAAATCGTGGGAAACCCCTTCTTAAGTGGCATAGAAGAACAAGTATATTTGCACATCGGCAAAACAAGACCATCAACTGGATGGATTGGATAGAAGCTTCAAACACCCAATCTACTAGTGACGGAATCTACCACACCCGAGAAAGTAACGCAATCATACGCTAAAGGGATATCTCAAATGCCTAACGAGTAACACAACGGGTCCATAAGGACATAAGTTATCCTCTACGGTACGGATGCGTGCCAACCAACCAACCAATCAACCATTCTAAGTTAAATTAATAAATTAAAAAACTAGCATGAAAGTTTCAGTCAAGAAAGCCGACTTACATATACCCCTACCGTCATTAAAACATACAATTTTCTAGTATAGTGATATTATTAATCGATTTCTAAAGTGGGTACATTTGTATGGAAGGTAGCAGAAGAGACGTGGCTAGACTTTCGGATTTATTTTTCTCTTAAATTTTATCCTGCTTGAACATTACTAAATATAAATTTTGGGCACAACCGCGTTGGGCCTATTAATACTATTTATCAATTTCTAAACTGGGCCGTAACAGATGTGGCGTAGTCAGACTTCTAGTTTTTTTCTCCAAAACTTTATGCAGCTATAGCTTTACTAAATATAGAATTTGGGCACGATCGCGTTGGGTGTATTGACATTATTACTCGGTTTCTAAAGTGAGCACTCCGCCATTTGTATGGGAAGTATCAAAAGGAGTGAGGGTAGACTAACAGTTTTTTCTTCAAAATGTTATCCTGATATGGCTATACTAAATACAAAATGTGGACACGATTGGGTTGGGCGTATTGATATTCCTACTCGATTTCTAAAGTGGGAATGACCACTTGCAATACCGTAAGTAGTTTTGGGGAAATATTAACCGGTGCAAAGTTTCAAAACTTTTGGTTGCGTCTTTTGAATATTATCGTGCGTACCCTCCTACCCGTAGGGTGAGGGTATAATAACAAAATTTATAAACAGATTTAAAATTTAAAACCAAAATCCCTTTATTTTAATCTCCAAACAGCGTCGCTGAACCCTAGCAGGGAGGTTTTTTCTCAATCCGGGTGCAGCCCCAGCTATCCTGATCCCTATGGTAGTCCATCAAAAACTTTAATGCCCATCTCTGCAGTGTGTAAGGTGTGTCACCCCCGGATTTCACGCTTTAGCACTTCTTATTCATTATATTTCAGACAAAGCCGCTGCATCAATGGTTCAAAAAGTTCACCACGAAATGCAACAAATTAGCACTTGAAAAAAATCCTTCACTAAAATGAACAAATACATTTTGATACATGATTATTTTTTTTTCCTGCCATGGCTTATAAAAAATAACAACAGTTGTTGAGTTTGGTTGTTTTAATCACTGTTATTAAGTGGTTTTACAACAAAAACATCATCATAGAACAACATTCAGGAAAAAATGCTTAGCTGTTTTTTTCTCCCTATTGTTGTTAGAGTTGAGAGCTGTTTTAATTTTTTTTTGTGTTTGCAACGCTTTAACCGCAAAAGCCTCAACGACCAGTATTGTCATTTGCGGAGAAACCACAAAAAACACTAATTATTTCATATTTCCCCTAGTTTTTTTTTTGCTTTACCCCATTTTAGATATTTGCGGACTTATTATTGTAGCAACTACAACTACAAAATAACCAATTGCATGAAGCTACTAGCAACAGTAACAACAGCAACACAACAACAATAGCAACAACAACAAATGACATAATATCATTTAAAGTTTTTGGAGTTTGTAAAACAACAAGCAGAGAATAATAACAACAATAACGGGACACTAATTGAGGCACATTCAACTAATTTCCTTGCAGGCTCCCAGGATCACAAATACACGATACACATACAAACACACACATATATACGAGTGTAGTCAAACACGACAATAAACAATTGCCCCCCTTCCGGGCGGCCAGCATTTGTCGACTATCAACAACTTTAGCCAGCAATGAACAGACGGACGGACGGACACGGAAACAATATGCCACAGCTGGTCTAGAACTTGGTAGGATACTAAACAATGGTTTTTCAGTTTAAGAGTGGAGACGGCTTCATTCGCTAGGGTCATTCAGAGTGAGTGACTAAATGAGTGCGAATGTGAAAAGTGTTGCATGCAACATGCTAGAAACAAGTTAACAAAATGAAATGACCAACGTTGAAGTAACCGAAACTTACTCTGGCCGACTCCCTAAAACAACTATCCGACAATAGACCAACAACACAATGGGAGAAAAAAAAACAATAACAATAACATATACAGCAAAGTGTATATAATGCGGTTGCAACAACAACACCAACATCAACAACAACAGCAGCATATTAATTGGTGCCAGCCAGCATCACTAAAAAGTAAAGAATATGGTACCCCTAGCAAGAGACGATATTGTCAGTTACTTTAATGTTAATGACTATTGTTACTGTTAAGGCTACAGTAATGATCTGTTAATCAAGGCATAGTAATGAATCTGAATAATACGAAAATAGTGGAGATCAGTCTGGTAGTCGTGGTATCTATTATGTAAAGTCAATGTTTCATATCAGATATCAGGCGAAATATAACAGTGAGAGTTGTAAAACTTTGTATGAGTTCCTTTGTCACTAATGTGCGTATTCTGTCGAATAAAGGGATTGATCGGAATAGTAGACGCGGTATCTACCAAAGTATTTGACCAATTTTAACTACATTTATGAAAGCACGAAACATTTTATAAATAACTTTAGAGGCAGTATGAAGTCTGTAAAGTCAGCTGGTAAGCTATAAATTTGTTGATGATCATGAGGTGTTAGATTGCTTATCACCGAGATCGGCAATAATATGGCCTTATAATATAGGACGGCAGCGATAAGTTAATAGCATGCATACAGCAGCTAAAAACACGAATTTTCTTAAAGAATTGAGGTCTGAGTGGAATTCTAACAGGCCATTGCAATATCAAGCACATGACCGGCAAATGGGATAGATCCATACTGTCGTGTGCATGAGAACGAGTCTGAGAACAACTTCTTTCTTCTTTGTAGCTGCCCGCTCTTAGCCGGAGGAGGCTAAGATACTTCGGGAAAAATTATATAGATGACCTAGAATCTCTCTCCTCAATCCGAGTAGGAGATTGAATATGTTTCGTGCGCTGCTTCCATGACTATGTGGGCCGATTTTCTCATCCTTCTCTATCTCTCCCATTGTAACGTGGTTACCCCTTTAATGACGAAATAAAGGAAATTTTTAAAATTTTTGTCAGTACTACATATAAATTAGTTAAGAAACGAATTTTACATAAAAAAAATAAGAAGAAAATTTTCAGAAAAATATCCATTTTTACTGGTGTTATGACGACCGTGACCATATGGTAACAGCTTTAAAACAGGAAAATAAAGAGAACCAAGTAAAAAATAATTCATGAAATACATGCTTTCATGCCTTTATGATATTTAATATTCTTCTCAAATAACAGAAACTAAAAGTCTTTAATATATCAGTCTTTAAACTACCAAAATATATTCCTAATATGGAGAGAATTTGTATATCCCTCCATATTGCTGTTTTGCAATCATGTGAAAAACACCTATTTTTAATGATCCACCACGTTCGATACTGACGTCCGATCGAATAGCGGTAAATCAACAATAAAAGATCAAAGCATGCAAATATCTAACGATGTCAACGTTATCATATGGTAACAGTGGTCACTATTGGGCAAAGTCCCGTCCAGGCTAAGGTAAGTCAAGTCGTCGTTAGGGTCGCCATAAGAGCCCACAAAACCTCACGGAATAAGGAATCAGAACTTACAATCTACTGGATAAAGTATATAGATACCTGTCCGGTACAAGTTTCGGTACTCGGGTCGATTTAAGATATTCGGAAAATTACGAATCGGTCGATTTGAGGTGATACGGTTCTTTATACTATACTCCAAAGACTGTAAAGGTCATATATTATATGTCAGGATAGTTTGATAATTCAGGTTCGCACCAGGATCTCGGCAGCGTACCTATGATTCGAAATCGTCGGTAGTTACGATTAATATCAGCAGTACGTTGTCTGCTGGGGACCGGCCGTGGCATAGTGGTTAGAACACGCGACTACCATGCGGGAGATCGCAAGTTCAAACCTGCCTCCAGTCATCTTAAAAAAAATTGTTCTTTCATTGTCGGCTTCCCTCGAAAGTTGTTGACAGCAACTTCGCAGTATTAAGTGTCGAGTCAATCGGCGTGTCTAGTAAGAGCTTCTCAAACAGTGACGTTCGCCTTCGTCGATAAACAAGTAAGTGCCGTTAGTTGTGAATCTAAAAAAAAAAAATATAGAAAGCGTGTTAATTCACAACAACGCGAGAAGCTATCCCATACCTCATTCATGAGGTGCAAAGGGAAATTAAGTTTTTTTTAAGTTTTTACGTTGTCTGCTGAATGATTCGGGTTTTGCAAGTGTTTCAGTTTAATATCAGCAAGTCAGGATTGATAATTCGGTTTTGTCGGTGGTTTAGGTATAAATCAGAAATACGTGGCCGTCTTGGCCGTATTTGTCATGTTTTCAGGTTAATTTCAGCAATTCGGGAATATATTGATGCTTCGGCTTTCGTTGGAAATTAATTTGGTATCTGCAAATCTGGATTGTGTTGATGGCTCGCGTCGTTCAGAAAAGCGACCTTTGCAACTCGTAGTTGTATTGATTCTGAATTCGCGACCGAACTAACAATCGTACCCGACGGAGTGTACGAACGAAGAGTATCTTCGCGTACCAGACCAAAATCTGTGCAACCGACGAGTCGTTATAATCAACCGGTGTTGGCTTTTACAGGCCGAAGTCCTATTCAACAGACCGAAGTTCGATTTAACTGACCGAAGACTGATTTAATAGACCGATGTCCGATTCAACAGAGCAAAGTCCGATTCAACTGAACGAAGTCCGATTTAACAGCCTGAAGTCCGATTTAACTGACCGAAGTCCGATTCAACAGACCGCAGTCCGATTTAACAGACCGAAGTCCGATTCAACAGACCGAAGTCTGATTCAACTGACCAAAGTCCGATTCAATAGACCGAAGTCCGATTCAACAGACCGAAGACCGATGTCCGATTCAACAGACCAAAGTCCGATTCAATAGACCGAAGTCCGATTCAACAAACCAAAGTCCGATTCAATAGACCGAAGTCCGATTCAACAGACCGAAGACCGATTCAACAAACCGAAGACCGATGTCCGATTCAACAGAGCAAAGTCCTATTCAACTGAACGAAGTCCGATGTAACAGCCCGAAGTCCGATTCAACAGAGCAAAGTCCGATTTAACAGCCCGAAGTCCGATTCAACAGACCGAAGTCCGACAGTGATCGAGTTCAAACAACGGGTTTAAACAACAAAATTTGGTTCAACTGTCCGAAACAAAATAATATTTCTTTCGATAAATTATTCCTCTGAGAAGGGCAGGGAAGATCGGGTACACAGCAACTTAGCAAAAACTTCGCTGCGGTAGCAACTGACGAATTTACCATTTAAGTTAGTGGAGCTCTCGTTGTAATGAGAATTATATCGCATCACACTGCATCGATTAACACTTTTCCTTGTGATGTGGTTCCCTGAATATGCTAAGTAGGATATTGGTCGTCGAGCTCATTCGCCGTTCGTGACGATTGTCGAATGTGTCGTTGGTGGCAGTCGCGTTCCTTGCCGAACGCTTCCTTTGCGGTTTTCGTGTGATCGTGTGGTATTGTTGTTTGCCCTTAAAGTACGTATGCCGATTGTGTTGTTTGGTGATATGCAAGACGGATTCTAACTGACAATCACAATGTATCAGCATATCTCGATTTACCAGATTACACGTGTCCACAAATTAACCTTACCTAAATAGGTAAGTGGTACAAATCGTACAGTTTCTTGTACCAAATAGTACAATTTATTGTACCAAATAGTACAATTTATTGTACCAAAGAGTATATGTATTGTAAAAAAAGGAAAATAGTAAATAAATTTATTGCATCAATAAGTACTTTTATTGTGCCAAAAATTTACCTTTTGTACCAAAAACACAACTTATTGTAACAAAAATTACCTTTTGTACCAAAAAGGACAACTTATTGCCATTGTTCAGTTTTTCAATGTATTGTGCCAAAAAGTACTTTTTCACAAAAACAACTATTAATGTGTCAACAACAACATATATTGTACCAAAAGTATTTTATTGTACCAAAGAGTGCAATGTACCAAATACAAATATTATTGTACCAACAACAACATTTAGTTTATCAAAAAGTACTTTAAGTGTACCAAAAAGTAATCTTAAGGTACCCAAAATAGCTTTTATTGTACTAGAAAGTATTTTTATTGTACTAAAAGGTATTTTTATTGTACTAAAAAGTATTTTCATAATACCAAAAACTACTTTTATTGTACCAAAATGTACAATTTATTGCACCAAAATAAGATTTTTTGCTCAAAAAAAAACTATTATTGTATCAACAACAACATTAATTGCACCAAAAAGTACTTTTATCGTACAAAAAAGAACAATTTATTGTACCAAAAAGTTATTGCATTGCCCATAGTTCAATTTACTGTACAAATAGTTCGTTTTTGCAAAAACAACTATTATTGAAACAATAACAACTATTATTGTAAAAAAAGTACAATTTATTGTACCAATAAGTGTTTTTATAGTGTTTTTTAACTAAAAAGTACAATTTATTGTACCAAAAACTGCTTTTACACAAAAAGAACTGTTATTGTATGAACAAAAATAATCACTGCACCAAAGAGTACTTTTATTGTACCAAAAAGTACAATTTATTAATCCAAAAAGTACTTTTTTGCACAGAATGAACTATTATTGTACCAACAACAACAATAATTGATCTAAAAAGTAGTTTTATTGTAAAAGTAGTTTTATTGTACTAATAAGTATTTTTGTAGCAAAAAGTACAACTTAATGAACCAAAAAGTACAACTTAATGTACCAAAAATTTCTTTCAATATCCAAAAAAATACAATTTATTGTATCAAAAAGCACTTTTTTGTACAAAAAGAACTATTATTGTATGGATAAAAGCATATAGTGTACTAAAGAGTACTTTTATTGTAGCAAATGGCACAGTAGTACTTTGGTACTGTAATTGTACCAAAAGATACTTTTTTTACAAGAAGTACTTTAATTGTGCCAACAGTTATTTTTATGGTATGTCTTTGTAAAGCAAAAGAACTTTTGCAGACCCATATGAGTATCTGCTCTTTCCGACATACAACAAGGAGGAGAGAAGAACATGACAAACGATCTTTTTGTTATTTTTGTTGTACGATATTATGATATTCAAATATGGAATCAGGTATATTTATTGATCGCATGACCTACAAGTATAACCTACCAATACCATTTTCAAAAGGTGACACTGAACAAACTTAATCTTCTGGACTTTAAAAAAGCTGCAAGCATTTTGCCAAACTATTTCTAAATTTGTTAATATCTAAAGATGCTGGGAATTCATTAGGTAGTTTGGAAAATACCTCATAGCAAGCAATATCTTAGTGCTGTAAGCTGTTTATCTCAATTGAATGATATTCTGTAGCCTAGTACTCGCAAAGATAATCACTAATTTTATGCTGCATATACGGGACAACCTCATGAACCTACATACATGCAGGGATATCCAAATATGTACTTCTACTGCTTATAGTCTTACATTAGATTGTTCACGGCTATGTAACACATTCAAAGAGTTGCAATTTTAATTTTTGACTCTGTTGACAACTGACTGACTTTGAGTCATTTTGTTGAGAAATTGTGATGATGCATATAAGTACATTCATGTTGAAGTACGTGTATGCGCTTGCCGTATTCATGTGTGCATTTATCAGAAAATTATAACTTTGAAGCTTTTCAAAATTAAAAGTACTTTTCATTGCACACTTGCAGGCACACTTGTACGCACATACTTGTATTCACAACATAGTCATCGTCGTCAGAGTCCTTAACGTCATCGTCATCGTCATCAACATCATCGTCATTGTCCTTGTTGCAATGGCAGTGGCTGACTGGCAGCGGTAGCAGTACTTGCAACGAGTAGCAACGAATTGTTTTAAACAATTTAATTAGTTGCTAAAAACTATTGTTTTTAACATGAACACTGTAAGGGAAAATACACACACACACACACACACACTCAAACAACATTCCAGCTAACATGTTACATATTGTGGCCCCAACTTACCGAGAGCACTTATTAGTCGAGTCTCACACACACACACCTACACACTCTCTGAACCGGAAGTACTTTTGACTTTTTGGGCATTGAGGCGCCGGATGGGATGGATGGGATGGATGGATCATCGAAGGCCGGTTGGTTGGCAGGAAGCAAGGAAGGATATAATAATATAAATCCTTTCCGTAAATACAGGTTTCTTTGCCGGAATACATTTTTCAGTTTATTTAGGTTGTTAACTATAAACAATTAAAACAATTAATGTCATGGAGATGTAAAGTTGGCAGGGCTTCACAGATTGAAAGATTGCATAGCCATTTTGAAAAATGACTGAAAAGACATGACGTCAAGAATTTTGCGACATTACAAAGAGATTAATTTGGAAAATGTACAGCTAATACTTGAATCAGAGTTGCAAGAGTTGAATCTAAATGGATTAAGCTAAGAAATTCCAAAATAGTGAAATGTTTAAGTCAATAAAAAAAATTCGCTAATAGCAGTTAAACAATGTTGCAACAATTTTGTAATTTGTCAAGCAAATAAATTCCACATTAGACGAAATTTGTAAGTCAAATGTAATATGGTTAATCTGCCAAAAAAAACACATATTTATATGCGCTACTCAGTGAATGCTCAATCAACAAAAATCCTATTTTGTATTTGTTTAAGATCAGGCGTAATTTGTCCTTAAAAGTACTTTAATTGTGCCAAACATTACTTTTTATTGTACTATAAATTAATTTTACAGTACCAAAAAAACTTGTATGTATAGTACCAAAGGCTGGGAAACCGTGTCGTCTACTCAGAACTTGGTGGAAGCTGCGTGAAAAAGATAGCTACCAGAGGAACATCACAGGTGGGATTCCTGGGGTTCTTGTGATAAATCTTTCAATGAGGATAGTACGATGGTGCGGACAATGTGGTCAACGTGATAGGTGGAAAATTTTTACCAACCAGGTGTGACCTTTTCCAATCTGCCCTTCGAAAGTTGCTACGATGGTCTGGGTCTGAGAGTAAACCCTTAGAAAATGGAAATGGTTTTCTTTACACGTAGATGTAAGGTAAAGGACTTTACCTAACGAAACTGAATGAGGTGGAATTGATGCTCACAACGGAAGCCATGTACCTAGGTTCTGTCCTTGATCAGAAGCTAAATTGGTCAAGAATTATGGTAAAAGGTTAAAGAGAGGTGTCAATGCCCTTTATCCGTACCGGGACTCTATTCGTAAAAGTTGGGTTCTCAGCCCGAAGGTCACAATATGCCTGTTTGCTCCGGACGTTCGGCCAATTATTACCGATGAATGGAAGTATTAAAAATGCTAGAAAGAGCACACCGCACGCGGCTTTTGATGTGTTGCTGGGTTTCTGGGCTAATGAACATGTATGTCAAAGCTATGGCAGCCCGAGGGACTATTTGACTGAGGGAAGCTGAAGATAGGCATCAATTAAAACATGATCATGCAAAGAGGAAAGGTCGGCATGGAATGATGTCGGGACACCTGAACAAGGCACAGGAGCCGATGTTTACGGCGAAGAACTGCAGCTAAGCCTCTCTTTGAGACTACATAATGAATGCAGCTTTTTACTATACTTATATGGGGGAGGGCTCGTAGGATATGCGGGGGGATAAAACGTAACATTTTTTTCGACCCTATCTAGTGATCATATTCCTGATTTATTACGAGGAAACTCGCAATGTCCTGGGACCCAACCGAGGCTGAATGGAAAATGGAAATGGAATAGATCCATACCGGACTACTGCCGTGTGTGTGCAAAGTTATATAGAAGAAACGGTAAATTTTTTTTTCAAAAATTTAATTTTCATGTTAAAGTACATGCTTTTCTGACGGACATAGGCTATTTATCCTCCCACTGCCACGCCTACAAAAAGAGTAAAATGCCTATAACATTTGAACACCGAAACGCATTTACTTCAAATTAAAAGCAGTGTTTGTTTATTAGTATCTATGTGGTTGATGGTAAAAATAGGTTACTTGAATTTTTGATATATTAAGTGGGCGTGGCCATGCCCATTGGACCCTATTTTTGAAAATGCAATAACGATCAGTGGACGAGGTACAAAACTTGAAACTTTAAAATGCTGTATCTCATGAACTATAAGGGGTATAAAGATAATATTTCGTATATGTTGGTCATACTTTTCGATTTAGATCTACGGTGAAAATGTGTGGTGACACGCCGCCTTTCGTTAAACCGCTCTGAGGGCTGTTCTAATAGATCGATCGTTATGAAATGTTTCCAAAGTGGTACTGATGACCTGCAAATAGTCCTTGGCTATACTTGGTTGTGATTGAATAAAGGGGCGTGGCAACGGGTTAACAACTTGAAATTTAAAAAGGCTATACCTCATAAACTATCTGGGAGATTTGAAGATGAGATTTGGTATATATTTAATTGGCACAGTCTGAATAATTCCAGGGTGAAAGTGGGCGGTGCCACACCCCTTTACAAAAATCAGTTAATATAATAATAATAATAGTTTGATTGTCCTGAACATTTTTGCAGTATGTTATAGTTGGTCTAGAGATATGAACAGGCTCTTAAAATGAAATGATATTTCAACAAAGTCTCCAAACTACTACGACACAACGCCTCTTCTTCTGACGTTCCCGATATACAGTGGCAGCATAATTCGCATTCCATGGCAACCGCCGCAACAAACGTGCTATAATATAAAAAATGGAGCTCACACGAATGCTTAAAAAAAATTATTTGCCTTTACATCCCATGAATGAGGTGTGGGATAGCTTCTCGCGTTGTTGCGAATTAACACGCTTTCTATTTTTAGATTCACAACTAACGGCACCTGCTTGTTTATCGACGAATGCGAACGTCACTGTTTGAGAAGCTTTTACTAGACATGCCGATTGACTCGACAATTATATTGCGAAGTTGCTGTCAACAACATTCGAGGGGAGCCGACAATGAAAGATTTTTTTTTTCTTTTTTAAGATGATCGGAGCCTGGAGTTGACCCTGAAGGAGCGTGTTCTAACCACTATGCCACGGCCGGTCCCACGAATCCTGGTACGATGAACAACGTCGCATAGCGTCTGAAGAACAGGATGCCGCTTATAGGGCAGGAGGGGAGCCAATTGTAATCCAGGCTGTTAGGAAACGGCACAAGGAGACAGTAAAACAGGCGAGACAGCTATTTAAGCGAAAAAAACGTCAGATGAACGAACGGGAGAACGAGGACATAGAACGTTACAGGGATAGAGATGAGGCCCGACAATTTTACCAGAAAGTAAAAGCAAAAGACTACGGTAATGGGCTCCCCTCCTGTAAGGACAAGAAAGGAAATCTGGTCACAAATACGCAGAGTGTGCTGCATATAAGAAGAGCACACATCCAGCAACTGCTGGTTCCAGAATGCAGCGCAAGGTATCACGCCAATTGTCGACGACGGCTTAGATTGACCACCACCAAGTCAAGCCGAGGTAACAAGAGCTGAAAATAATAAAGCAGCCGGTGCAGACGTACTTCCGGCAGAGCTCTTCTAGTCCGGTGGTGAGAAGCTGATAACGAGCACGCACTAGCTCCTACGCACGGTTTGGCTTAAAGAGTGCATGCCAGACGATTGGAATCTAAGCGTATTATTTCCTGTGCTAAAAAAAGGTCATCCAAGTGTTTGCTCTAACTCCCGCGGGATTAGCCTTTTACCCATATCATATAAGGTCCTGTCGAGTGTGCTATGTGAAAGACTAAAGCCAGTGTTATCCAACCTGATGAGGCAATATCAGTGTAGCTTTAGATCTGCAAAATCAACAACTGACCAGATATTCACCGGTAAATCCTGCAAAAGACCTAACCTTTTCGTCGACTATTAAGCTGCTTTCGACAGTCCGATATGGCAGAAATCACTCGAAGCCTTGAGTGAGTTTGGTATTCCAGCGAAGCTGATACGCCTTTACCGAACGACGCTGACTGTTACGAAGTCTTCAGTGAAGATTGGCAAGGAGCTATTCGCTACCTGACAAGGCCTAAAACAAGGCGCCGGCCTATCGTGTTATCTTTTCAACACATTGATGAGGATGATAATAAGGAAAGCTGCAGTAAAACAAGTACAGTAGTTTTGACTTAACTGCCACTTTTTTAGCTGTCAATTTGAGATACCTGCCAAAAACCACAAAATTTCAATATCACCAATTTCATAAGTGCCAATTTTAGTTAGCTGCCACAACTATTTGGAAATATTATCCCATATTTATTGATAATTTTTTATTTAACAGCCACAACATTTTTTTGCAACTGTTGCTAACGAAAACTATGTATGTAGTTTGTTTTTGTTAGAATGCATAATTCTCTCATTCTATTATTACTCTCTCTTGGTTTAGAAAAAAACAGTGTGTATGTATGTGAGTTCCTAGTATACATCAAAACAATAGATCAGACGAAAGGGTGCTTTTGTTTGCACTTATGGGCCTCTTCTGTGGCAGGTAAACGAAATTTAACTTAAGTGGCATTTTGGCTCACTTGCTTACTTAATTTAACTTTGCACCCCATGAATGAGGTATGGGATAGCTTCTCGCGTTGTTGTGAATTAACACGCTTTCTATTTTTAGATTCACAACTAACGGCACATACTTGTTTATCGACGAATGCGAACTCACTGTTTGAGAAGCTTTTACTAGACATGCCGATTGACTCGACAATTATATTGCGAAGTTGCTGTCAACAACATTCGAGGGGAGCCGACAATAAAAGAAACAATTTTTTTTTAAAGATGACTGGAGCCAGGTTTGAACCTACGATCTCCCGCATGGTAGTCGCGTGTTCTAACCACTATGCCACGGCCGGTCATTTTGGCTTACCTACCACAAAATGCGTGCAAAACACGGTGTGGCAGTTAAGTCAAAACTACTGTAGCACGATATTCAACAAAAGCCACATGCTGCTCACGTACTTTGATGACGTAGACATCATCGGTTGAAAACTGCGGGATGTGACTGCAGCCTTCGCAGCCTTCTAAGAACAAAGAATCTAATCTGCGACTAAAACTCCGTTGGAAAGACCAGGTTACCGAGAACCTTGCTGAACTTGGTGTGACTAACATGACGCGTTTCGAACTCCATGACGAGTTCATATATATTATTTTTGTTCTTTGTAACCAGAACAACCCGTACAAATTTATAAATATCTATAAGCACAACACACTAATTGAAACTGAACTCTAAAAATAGCAATACAATACAAAAACTGTATTAAAATTGCGCCGAATCCCCGAATTAAAGTATCGAAACCAAAACAACGCAACTTCGAAAATCTAACGACGCACAGTAAAAATTAGCACTAATTCAGCAGCGACGCAACTTCGAAAGAAAAACGCAAAACGAAACGACGCAAAGCGAGGTATTGGTGTACTTAGTTTATAGTATGACAAGCCCATGTTAAAATAATGGGTTGATTCGTAATTCGCTTTTCTTTTACTACTTGTGGGTAAGATCTTTATTTTGTTGGGGATATAACAAGTTTCTCCGAATACCAAATTCTTACACACAATTAATTAAAGTTGAGCCTACCCAAAGCTACCTTAGTCAATGTATACATGACACTGAAATCATCTCAAAGCTGACTATCAACTATATTTTGCAAAATACTAATTCTGAAATTGGTTTGTATAGAAATTTTTAAATTCCTAGTAATACAAAATTTTAAAGTCTTGGTCTTTAAACACGCATCCAATCTCACATCTTACAAGTTGCTAACGCAACAAAAACCGTCCGCCTCCAAAATACGAATCTTCCTCTCAAACATATTCTCAAGTTGAATATTCTCAATTGAATTTTTAAGATGTGCTTGCTTCCCCACTCCTTCGGACAACCGCATCGCACTGAACACTTTTTTTTTGTCCGCCGTCGTCTTATACCATAAACCGTTTCCCTTTAAGTTTATTAATGCCTCTCTTTGGGCTATGCACGCGCTGTTGCAGAGATTCCAGTTCCTGCTGCTGCTGCAGCTGCCGTTGCAGCCTGTGTTGCCGCTTGTGTTGCTATCGTAGATGTTGCAAAACGATTGCGACTAAAAGTGGAAAAACTTTATTATTAATTCACTTATAGCCATGCGATATTTTTTTTTCGTAGTCTTTCCTTATCGCATTCGCATTGGATTGCGAAAGCATGGTGCAGAGCGAGGTGAGGGAGGTTTACACCCGTTTACATTCTTTTCTTAGTTGAAATTTGCTGCCTTGGATTTTTGCAACAAATTTTTCCTCCGAACTAAATTTGATTAACGCACTTTATTCTGCAAGTGACAGTTTTTCTTCGTTCGCAATCCGGTAGCAGCGACAAAGTGTATACAACAACAAAAAAAATTGAAACGGAAAAGAAAGTGTGGGAGGCAGAACGTTGTGCAAAGAATTCATGGCAGTGGCAGCAACAGCGGCTATGTCATATTGGGTGTATGTCTGGTGGTGGCAGTGACTACGTACTATTGCATTCTTAGCCAATCCAAGGAATACGCCGATTGTCAGAGTTTTCGCAAGGAAATACAAAATTCTGAGCTTCAAACAAAAAAAAAAGGAAAAGTTTTCAATTTTTAAAGTGCACAGATTAAAAGCGTTTTAAGCAGCTACCAGCTACAAACGAAATCACAGTTAAGAAGCATTTTGGGGGGCGATGGTAATAAAGCACCACTCTCACATTGTGTTGCAGTGACATTCACGTGCCAACAGTTTAAATCGTAGGTGTTGCAGTCGCATTTGATGTTGTTGTTGTTCCGTTTGCACATAGTATGTAATTGTTTGACTTGTAATAAAACGTGAGTGAAATCACACCAAACACCTTCGAGATATCCTCACTAATACCCATTTACCTGAAATGCATTAAGTCGTAGTGGCACAATGTTGCTAAAGGTGTGAAGTTCAATTTTGGCAATTACTTTTTACGGCAATTGGACTTAGCTACGATACAGTGGGTCGCGGTTTACAAGATGGAAGAGATAGATTAGGACATTAAAGATGTATTCTATGAGCGCCTGGAGGAGATATATGACTTCTGTCCTGCATAAAACATTGAAATTGTTCTGGGATATTTTAATAGTAAATTAGGAAAGGAAGATGCTCTAGGTTTACCAGTCAGCAAATCCAGTCTACACAACAACACCTCCGACAACGGATTCAGGTTATAATCACGTCGGCAAGAGGCATGGTGGTAAGTGTAACCAGTTTTCGGCAAAAAGATATTTACAAGGCACTACTACTACTGCGACTACTTCCGCAAATATCTAAGGAAATGGATATTGCATATAAGGCAAAATGAGAAAAGAAGGGGGATTAAACGCCTCTTCATGCGGAAGAAGTTCCTATAGAAGAAAATACAGAGCCAAGAAAGTTTTACCAAAAAGTGAAAAGCAAAGGTTTTTGAATAAGACAGAGGTGGTAATCTGGTCACAGACACAAAAAGTGTGCTGCTAATATGGTTAGGTTAGGTTTATTCCACAGCCACATCCAACACACCTCATATGGGTCCTAGTATAAGTCCCGTTGTGAATCCATTTTCAAATTTTCGCACTAAACATTCCTATTCTGTTCGGACAACATTGATCAAGCCATTTCGTTGCTCTTATGAAGGCATGGATGTTCTGCAAATCTCCTACTAGTAGACAGGTATTGTCCAGAAGTCTCCAATGACCAAGCTTTTCATATTTCAGGTAACCAAAAGCAATCCAGTGACATATAAGATGCTCCGTTGTCTTTTCTTGTTGCTTATCATTGCAGCTTCCACAAAAATCTTTGTAGGGTAGTTTCAGCTATGATATTGCTCATGTGGACTCTGGACATATTCAGCACAAATCGTGTCCTCTATGTATCCATTGTAGGCCAAATTTGTTTGGTCGCCGTGCAATTGGGTTCTCTCACCCATCTCTCCTTAGCAATGAGGTTCAGTTTCCCCGCAATTAGCTGTTTCCCCCTTGTGAAAGGAACACTAATGATATCGTAAACTTTGCCCTAGTTCGCGGTTGTGGCGGCCCTTGCCAGTGTATCGGCTCTATGGTTATCATATATGTCCCCATGTTCTGGCGTAACCGTTGAATGCCTCGCTATCTCCTCAAGAGACGAACGGCTTTACTCGAAGTGGTGCACACATTCTTCAGGGATTTGATAGCCGGTAAGAAGAATGAATATTGCTGACCAATGTTCCACGATACTGAATTTTCTCAACGGCTATTCTAATGGCCGCTATTTCGGCCCGAACTATGCTACAGTGATCTGGTAGTCTGAGTAATAGTTTAAAGTTCCGAAAAATTTCAAAGCATGCTCTTTCCTTTAATTTCAAACCGTCCGTGAAAATTAGGATGACTTCCTCCCCAAAGTTTAGGACATTATCACTATCATCATAGTAGGGCCTATCCGGGAAGTTCCTTATAAAACCCGGATCGAAGACAGATTCTGGTACAGTGTAATCCGTGCACCGCTCTCCATCGAGCCAAAATGAGATCAACACGGCAATTGCGCGGCTTAAAAACAACAAAGCTGCGGGAGACGATGCACTGCCGGTAGAGCTTTTTAAAGGCAGGCTGCGATGAGCTGGCAACATGCATGAACCAGCTCATAAATACGACTTGGCTCAAGGAATACATGCCCGATGAGTGAAATCTAAGTATTCTATGTCCTATTGATCCCAGCGTCAGTACCAAAAATCGCGCGATCGGTCTGTTACCCATCGCGTACAAGGCCATGTCTACCGTGTTAGGTGAAAGACGAAAGCCCATCATAAAAACCTGATTAGACCTTATCAGTGTGCCGTTATATCTTGCAAATCCACGACCGACCAGTTATTTACACTATGACACATCCTGAGGAACACCCAAAAAATGCAGATCAACACCTACCAACTGTTTATCGATAACAAAGCTGCATTTGGCAGTTTGGTATCCCCTCGAAGCTGATACGACTTTACGATATGACACTGACTGACACGAAATCTTCAGTGTAAATAGGCATACATCTGACTCGGCTATTTTATAACAATCGGGGCTTAATATCGTAATGGAGATGATCATGCGGAAGGCTGCAGTAAACAGTCTTGGCATTATCCTTAAAAAAAACTAACATGATGCTGGCGTATGGTGATGATATAGATATCATGGACTGCGGGATGATACTGCGACCTTATTGAGCATTGAGAAACATTCGGCGGAAGTTGGCTAGCGTATGCCGGTGATGTAGATTTTATGGACTGCATGATGTTACTGCAGCCTGGAAATCTAACCGCTGCTACTATGCGCTAAGCAAGCGATTTAATGACAATGCTTCAGCTCAAAAAGATGTCGGCAGTTAACTCGATGAGCTGTGCAGGAGGGTGCAACCAAAACTTCGTTGGATGGACCAGGTGAAAGAGCCATTATCTAAGCTTGGTGTGGCGAACTATCTACGGATTGAAAAATGTCGAAGCGCTTGAAATACTTTTCTACGTGCGGCTACTGATGGATGAGTTTCTGTGGCTGCTGCCAAATAATAAGTAGAAGAATAATTTATTAAATGTTCATGGCTTGCAAGGCCAACATATCCTAGTTTTAGGGTGGCTCCATGAAGCTCCAACTGGAGGATAATTATGTTGACCTTTAGCAACATATTTTATCAACATTGTGGTTTCTCACATTTGCTACCGGTGGAAGTCTGTCCAGTGGTATTGCCCGGGGAATACCTGATCTATCAGGAGTTGTGAGCTGCTCACGATTCTCAGCAGAGAGTTTCTGGTTATTCTCTAATAAAAATATTCCATCCCCCATTAACAATAAAATTAGTTACTCTTAAAAGTAAAACATTAACTCATACACCGTTTTCTGTTGTCTCATTATTAATTTATTATTGCTTACACTTGCTCTGAGCTTCAGTTATTTATGTTTTTTTTTCTAATTACATTTAAAAACTACTACTAACACACTTTAGTGTGCCACTGCTTAAAATTCAACTTTTTCAAAAATCTCCTAATTTTATGATCCTCTAAACCCACCGTGAAGCGTAGCGCAAAATTTTGTCATAATTTCAACTTGGCGAACTAGGTGCTTGAGTGGTTGTATGAACATGGTCGTTTCATATTTTACGTTACGCTATATTTTTTTTCATATATTTGATTTACGTTTCATTTCCGGCTGCCATATGGGATGATGTCAAACACGAGCGCTCATTTAAACACATAGAGGCTCCTCAACGCACACACAAACCTTGAACATATTTGGCACTAAAGGCTCATCTACGCAAGCACACATATATGCACATACTTATATATATAGTACATGAGGTGGTATTAGTGCACTCTGTGATAACTATAATTTTCCTATAGATAATGACTTATACAAATATACATTCACACTCATGCACAAATATCGCTGTGACGCACATACTAGAAGGATGCAGGCATTTGCTAATGTTGGCATAGTATATTCATATGTGTGTGTTTGTATGAGTATGCGTTTGAGTATGCCTTGTGAAGTGAGCGTATGTGATTTTTGCGCGATTATAACAAACGTTGCACACGTTATGCAATTATAACTTTTGTCGTTAACATTTTTGTGAACAAGTTTAAGCGCAAAGTAAATTTCTCTTGCCTTTTTTTTGCTCTCGTGCAGGCACTTTTTTGTGTGTGTGCTTAAATAAAGTGACTTTGTACAACAATGAATGACATCGAGCGGAGACATTCAAATATCATATGGGACAATTAGCCGGAGATGTCCCAGGATGTGACTTAATGCAAACGTAATAACTGTCACGGGCCAACAAGACAAAGTTGAGAGTAGAATGTGAGCATATCGCTTTTTGTTGTGTTTGTTGCTCGCTGTTCATTATATAATTAACGGCTGCATTAAATTTTAGTTTAATTATTTCAACTGCCTTCTTAGTAAGGAAATAGTTAAATATAGTCGGCATCAGAATCAATTAAAGCATTTAAAAATATTATTTGAAATTTTGATAATTGTGGTCAGTAAATGTTAGTTTGCCGTTTAACCTCAAATTAAGTTAAATAACACCCAAACAGAAAATTAAATATTAACCATAAATGTAATTGTTATTTAAGGGTGATGTAACTCCCCCTCCCCAAAAAAAATAACACCAAATAATAACCTGGAAAATATGGTACACATAATTAAATTCATAAAGCATTAAACGCGAAGCAAATAATTGAAATATATTTGCATATTTAGTTTAGAACAGATAGTCCTCGGCAATACAGATATTATATAGCAGGCGAAATTTGTATATTAATTTCAGAGAAATAAATTTTATACACAGATAGATAAATGAATGAAACATGTGTATATGAGTTAGCGTACGATACAAAAGAGATATTCCGTACGGTATACCAAGATAAAAATCCACCTTGAGCAAACACAGTACATAATTTGTCAGCTCATTGATTTGAAATTGATTTGATTGACATTTGAAATTGATTTGATTGACGTGAAAGTAGCCTTAAAAAGAAGAAGTTCAGCATCATTCGTTTTGTTAAGTTACATGCCATATTTATTTAATATTAATTTAAAGTAAGTAAGTATCGTATAAGGGGAATTTGTCACATTTTAGGCTCTTTTGTTTGACATAACTCGAGTACCACTAGTCCGTTTTAGGTGAAA